>JAAALK010000586.1:0-31906 GCA_019279435.1 Zizania palustris | reverse complement strand
CCCTTGATCTCTGAAGTTCACTGAAATTGAGTGTTTGTTCTGCTACAGTGTTGCTGGCACCCACCTTACAATTCTAAAAATCAGTTTTCAGCATTTAACATCTAGTTCTAGTTCTGCTTTTTGGTTGTGTTTGATTTTTGATCTTCACTTGAAATCAGTACCAGTGTGCTCTGAATTAGTTCAGTTCTAATTTATTCAGAACCTGAGTTGTGAATCAAATGTGTTCCTAATCCTCATATCCAGTTCTGAATATTTAGCCCAGGCTGTTGTCGGTTATGCTACAGTAATTGTCTTGTTGAGTACAATACAAGTATTCTGAATTAGTGCACAGCCTTTTGAAAATCCTGAATCTAGCAAGTGTGACTAGTTCTGATTAGTGAGTGCTGATTTCAAACCTTTACTAATTTTGAAATACTCAATTGGTTTCAAAGCTTAAATGCTGAATTTGTTGAAACACTCATTTAATATTTATCATCCGACAAGTTTCAGAAGTAAAGTGTTACATTTGAAATTGAATTAAGACAAGTAGTTTCACTACTTCAAACTTGAACTGATCTTGTGTGTTAATATTTTGATCTGTGTTGAGAATAAATCTGAAACAAAACTGTTTTGGATTTTTGGATCTTGTTGAGCTCAAATTTGTATTGATTGGTTTAAAACTTGAAATTGAGTGTTTAGAGGTGCGTTGGGTGATTTGACTAGGCCATCACATTCGAAAGAAAGTGTCGAGGTGCCTATTCACCCCCCTCTAGTCGCCATTCCGATCCCACAACTAAATTTTACCTAGGCATTAAACTAAACTTTCTTGAGATGCGCGGAGCTATGTTTGATGTCAAATTCGAAGTTTTAATGTTGCTTCTAATTAAGTAGTTTATTGAACAAACTAAGAACTAACCTAGGATGACATCAACTACATTAAAGATTGTAATTTATGTTGGGATATGGGGAGGCTATGCTAGCCAGCAATTTTAAATTTTAACCCCTTAGGCCAAGAACCATGCGCATGAGTGATCATAATTTGTTACCTTTCTAATGCAAGACATGATAGTGCAGCGGAAGAAGTTGTTGAGGAAGCACGTCCTCGCTCACCTCGCCTTGCTCCACTTGTTCGCTAGTGATTAAGTTGATTAAGTCTAGCGAGCTCTGAAGGAAGTATGTCCAAGAAAATTCTGGAGATCAGAAGTTCCGATAGGTGTATCGGAAGTTCCAATTATTTCCGGGACCCGAGTCAGAGAGCAAAACCGACTATAGAAGTTCCGATATGGTATCGGAAGTTCCGATGGTTGGATTCGCGATATGAATTGGAAATTCCGATTTGGAATCGATAGGCGGCAGAAGAATCAATCGTCGCGGTGAAGAACACCCAAGAACGCTGACGGCGCACAAACCAGGAGAAAAATAGGGATGAACTCTGATGTTTAGATTAAAGTGAGTTAACCCTAACCCTAGGGGGTTGGGGACTATTTATAGGCAGCCCAACAAAGGGAAAAAGACAGATTTACCCCTAGGGTAAATTACACAGACGTTGAAAATAAAATGGAAAAGACCGAAATACCCTTAGGGTTTTTTACAGACTCAACTAACACAAACTGTGGGCCTAAAGGCAAAATAGTAAAATCCTAAATAAAGATAACTTGTCCTGATACGGAGCTTTCGTAGCAGCTATGGCTTCGCCTCAGAATGGTTAGATCCGAGATCAGCGGTCGTTAGTTTTGCGTCGAAACTGACAAAGCGTCCACCGTCTTCGCACTAGGTACCCGGATTGGGCTGGCCCGATTTTGTGGCTCCCTCAGCCCGGCAATCACTCGCCGCCCGTGTACCTGAGTCAATCCCGGTCAATAGACCAGTGGATCCTTTGCCACTCCTAGCCCATGTACTCAGATTGGGTCGGTCTGACTCCGCAGCCCCTCTGGCCAACAGTCGCTTGCTGCCCGTGTACCTGAGTCACATGTAGCCCAGACACGACAGGTCTCATCTTATCTTCATGTCTCCTCTTTGACTTCCGTTGACAATCACTCATCACATCTGGAGCCATGAGGCGCATGCTCTTTAACATGGCTCCTCAATCTCTCCCTTGATGAGTGCATTGTCAACACCTTCTTCAGCAACTCTTCAGTACCTGCAAAACACGTGGAAACACAAAAACAAAACACAAGAAGACAAAAAAAAGGTTTAACCCTAATGACTAAAAGCCGAACAAAAACTAGAAGACGGTCATTATGGTTAAACAAAATAAAACTCAAACGAGTGCAATCTCAGAATTATCAACAAGGATATCCAAAGAGTTACGGCAAAAGAGACTAAAAACTCCCCCTGAAACAAATCCCACAGAAAGCCAAAACTCCCTAAACTCTTCTAAAGATCGAGTAACCCAAAATTTCTCCCCTTTTGACAATTGGACTCATCAAGTAAGACTAAATGCACTCTATAGAGACATAGACTCAAACACTCCCTAAAATGCAACTCCCCCTCAAATATGCAATGAATGCAACTGGGGTGCAGGTGGAGTGAAAAAAAGCATGCTTATTAGATATGATTGACTGCAATTACAATATCTAACAAGTATAGAAAAAGAAGTACTATATAAGACACATGGCATGATCAGTGCGACAGATGATATCCAAAGAAAGTCATTAGCACGCATTTTTTGATTTTTGCAAACAAAAGCATCACCACATTTCCTAGTTGCTAAGCAAGGTAAAGCATGAGATGCAAGGGCTTGCTGATATCTACCAAGATAAGCAGTGTCCAGAACAAAGTGCTTCAACAAACTTGTTATCTTTTAATTTTCAAGCTTTTTCACTGTCCTAGTTTATACCAAAGTGCTGTGGTAAGTAGTCCAGAACAATGCAATGCGACAAAGCAAACCCACCTAGATCTTTTCAATTAAGCATAAAAGACATGGATTTTTCATTTTTCTGATTTTTTTATCATTTTTATAGCACATTTTCCATGTTAAAGCATATAGATGTCCAAGTTGCATATCTGCATCTAAGTAAGGAACTAGCTACCAGGCATGTAAAAGATAGCAAAAGCATTCGGCCCACACATGCTAGTTACCGGAAGCAATGGTGATCATTTTTTCAATTTTAAAGCAAAAAAGCCATGCATATGACAAATATCTAACATATCATGTGAACTGAAGCAAAGCATGATCATCGACAGGTATTCAAAAGCATATACTAGCTAGAACAAGTACAGCAGATCAATCATATAACAAAAGCAAGCTCAAAGTGTGATATGTGAATATGCATGATATGAACTCACACAAAAAGACTCAAGAAAAGTGTAAAGAAAAAGAAAACTGACTCAAAAATATCCTAAAAAGGATACACAACTCCCAAATCCCCTCGCAAATGCTCAAAACTAGACTGATCTAGGGGTTTGGTGAAAATGTCAGCCAACTGATGATGAGTATCAACATGAACAAGGTCATTGACACCTTTCTCATAGTGATATCTCAGAAAGTGAAAGCGCACATCAATATGTTTGGTTTTTGAATGAAAACTTGGGTTTTTCCCTACTCTAATCGCGCTGGTGCTATCACAAAACAAAGGAACTCTGGCAGGGAAGAACAACCCAAAATCTTTCAATGTGGAAATCATACAAACCAACTGTGAGTCGTTCTGTGGGGGAGTGTAAGGAGCAGAAAACTGGTGCTCAAGACCCTGATCACTACAGAAGCTGACGAACTGAGAGTTCTTGAACTCAGAGCTGTTGTCAAAGCGAATTGCTCGCATCCGACCATTGTTCTCATTCTTTAGCTTCAAAATCAGGTTATGAATAAACTGGAAAGCCTCATCCTTAGACTCCAAAAGAAAACCCACGAGAATCGAGAAAAGTCGTCAACAATCACATGCGCGTACCACTTCCCACTGACTGAGCGTACCGAGTGGACCTACAGTATCCATGTGTAACAGCTCTCCCGTGTACGAAGTCATCACCTGAGTCACACGTGCGTGAGAAGCGGCAACCATTTCCCATAATGACAGGAATGGCAAACTAGATCCTTCTCCATCTTAAGCTTGGGCAATCCTAGGATATGGTCCATAGAGCTCAATCTAACTAGCAGATCAAAGCTCAAATGACCTAACCTCCTATGCCACTTCTAGAGCTCAGAGGAGAATCCAACAATCAAACAGCGAGAAGGGCCAAAAGAACTAGAGAAATCAATCTGAAAAACCTTACGAAGGGTAAGATCTAGCAAACCAAATATCCTCTAGAATCAACAACATAAGACTTGCCCTTCTTAAAGCGAACCTCTAAATCATCCTCAAGAAGTTGCGAAACAGAGATCAGATTAAAATTCAAGTTTCCAACCAAAGCAACATTCTTCAAAGAGAAATGATCAGAGATGCGAATTGAGCCAATGCCTTGTACCTTCCCTTGACCACTATTCCCAAAAGTGATGTACTCCTTGGAGCTCGGGGAAGTGAGGCTGGAGAACAATTTGCGATGTCCCATCATGTGGTGAGAGCATCCTAAATCCATGATCCACACGTCCTCCAGTGCTCGATCCTACACGATTAGTGGTCATAAGTGGTAGCAAACGGTCCAACACCAGGTTTAGCAAAAGATCTAAACCAGTGTCGAGCCATTTGCTCAAAAGAAGGAAGTAGAAGGGATCATAAGAGTTCGAACCAAAATGCGGCTCAAAGCGCGGTCCTCGGTTCTGCATAAAGTCTCGGCCAAGAGGTCCAAAGCCGTATCCAAAATGACCTGGAGCTCTGTCAGAGCGAAAACCACCCTCTGGAGCACGGGCATGAAAGTCGTCTCCTCTACCACCACCTACACGACGTGCCCTAGCCTCTAGCCTCTCTCCGCGTCGAGGAACTCTCTGTCTACCACCCTGCTGGTAGAACTGCTCCTGCCCACCTCGAGCTCTCTCTGCTCTCTCAACCCGCTTCCTCCTGAAGCAAAACTCCTCAAGATGCCTGTCTTTCTGACAAAACTCACAGTGATAGGTAGGTTTCTTGGGATGTGGATGAGGTTTGGGGTTCTTGGTGGTATTGGGTGTAGACTCTTTGGTGTGAGAGGGTCCAGATAGAGAATCAAGAGAAGTGTGGAGATGTTTAGGCTTTGGGACCCAGACAGACTTCTTGGGTGGATCTTTAGGTTGTTCTTGGAACACTCCATCCTTTGGCTGACTAGCCTGGAAAGACTCAGTGGAGTGAGCCTTGGGATATCTCTGCTGAGAAGTCATCTAACTCCACTCCAATGCACGGCTAATGGCACTCTCAAAGTCAGCCTTGGTGTAGGTGTAACCTACCCCAAATCATCCTGTCTCTTGAACTGATAGATCATCAAGCCGAGGTGTGGCTCTCTGGCACTCACCCAACTCAGGATCTGATGGAGGTAAAAGTTCTCGTTCTGAGCATCATCTAGCTCCTCTCTCAAGGAAGCTAGCACCTCCACCTGAGACAAGCAGATATCACACTCTCTATCAGCTCCAATCTCAGGGACAAGCAGTTCTCACAAATAGTGGGTGGAACTGACAATGTCTCAAGCTCTAGCTTAGTCTGCTCCAGCTTAGCTCTGACTCTCGCTAACTCGCCCAACTGCTTATCACTCTTGGCTCTCAGCTCAGCTAAACTAGCTATATGGGATGGGCAGTCTACACAGGGCACAATGACACTGGCATGAGCATCTTTCAGCTCCAACTGAGCGCTATCAAGCTCAGTGGCCAAGGCGTCTCTCTCATCTACCCTCTCTGTGTACCTGGACATCAGAGTCATTAGGTCACACAACAACATCTCATAGTTAGGGCACTCACTGCTACCACCCAAGCAAGGGGAAGAAGATAGACTCTCAATCTTGCCATTGGCCATGGCAAGCTCACTCTCAAGCTCATCTATCCTTTTCTTAGCCCCTCTAAGCAGTTTCTCCTGATACCTCAACTCCTAACGGTTCTCTTCTAGTAATTCAATGACTTCTTGTTCATAGGAGGATACATTTTCATCGTTGTCGTCGTCGGTGTTGTTGGGGGATACCTTCTCTTCCTTATCCCTAAGAGCCATTGAGTAGAAGCTGTTGTGGGATCTTCGGTTGTGGTGCGAGCGGCTCTTCGGCTTGTCCCGAAGGCCATGAAGTAGAGGCCCGTTGGATCATCCTTGTCCTTCCCCTTCTTGATCATGATCTCTTCATCACTTGAGCTTGAAGACGATGACCTCTTGGAGTAGCTTCTCTCCATCTCGGCGAAGAATGCCTTGTCTCGCTTCTTGTTCTCACGCCGGTAGTACTTTAGGGCCTTTCGAAAGAATCTTGTCTTTGGCTTGCCCTTTGTGAAGGTGGAGTTGTCGTGCTTGCCGGAGTCGTAGGAGCCACCACCAGTGCCCTTCTTGTGACTATTCCACTTGGGGTTGTCGGCGATGAAGTGACCTGGATCACCACACTCAAAGCATCCGGATTTTGTGCCGTGTCTTTTGAACATTCGTTTATCATAGACACGACGAACCCGATTGTTAAACTATTGGACCAGAAACAACGACCAGAGGGGGGGGGTGAATGGGAGCTTTTAAGAATTCTGTCTAAAAATAGCCTTATGTTTTAACTTAGTCTCCTGCGGAATAGGCTTCGAACACACCCTTCGAAGTTCTGGTTCGGAGGTATTTCACAGCTCTAAAACTAGGCTTCACAAGGAGAAAAAGTTCGAAGTCAAGAAGACTTCGCTCCACCCACACCACCAAAAACTCAACTCTGCTAAGTCAGTGCAGGCCCCGCACACTGGGTGCCTTCGAGCAGACTTTGCACTTCACCCTTCGCAAGAGATGACTTCCCTCTGAGGACTTCGACCAGATACTTTGCACTAGCAACTAGTACTAGGATTCGTATTCCAAAGAACTAAACTCACACAGAGCATACTGCGCTAAGGACTTCGACAGTGAAGAAATGGGCTTCGATCTTAGCCACACACAGTGCTTCGCTAGTAAACAGAGAGAACTAGCCTTTAGTTTACACAGAGCAAACTCTCACTGAAAAACACACTTTGCACGAACTGAACACTCACACACTTCTCCAAACACACTTCAGTGCACAAACTCAAACCAGGAAGAAGTAGAGCACAACGCAATCAAAACATGCAGTGCAAGGCAGGCATAAAAGTTCAAGCAAAAAATGGAAACAGAATCAAAGTTTCATTTCTTGAACAGGGAAAACAAAATGAACTCATAGACTGAATACAAGAGAATGGCGGCTAGCACAGGAGTTCTAAAATGGCTGATCAAAGTGTTACTCGGGCCTAGCCAGCCTTCACTATCTATAGGCACTATTCAGCCCTGTGAATAGACTACTTTACCCCTAGGGTTTACACTTGTAGGACAGAAAGTAGCGACCAGAGGGGGTGAATGGGCGCCTAAAAAATTCTTATTCTGAATCAAAGACCAAATCCCAACACCCAACGCACCTCGACAGGCAACTAACAGTAGCAAAGCAGATCACGGGTACTAAAGATGTCTAGCCTAAAATGATCGGTGTTCTAATTAAAATGATATTAACTACGATACTAAAAATAAATTAAACTAAACAAAAATAACTGCAGCAAATAAAAAGTGTTCTCAAATGATCTAATAAATACTTGATGTGCACAGGAAAACACCTAGATATATCAAAAAAATATTTATATTGCAATCTAAGAATAAAGTACTAATTAAGTGAATAAAACATGGATCATACAGAAATTAATTCAGAAATAAAACTAATATATTTCACGTAAATCTAGAATAAAAAATATTACTGCGACTAATTTTTTCTTTTTATGCGAGCAGATTAAAAATACTTAAATAAATAATATGCGAGCACTAATAAGATTTTAGCAGATTAAAAATAACTACGAAATTACCAACCAGATTTGCATGCTAATTAAAAATAGATGATTATTGATTTAATTAGACAAAAAATTAATGCAGTAAATAACCACCGCTCTCAAATGTATCAGTGAATATTCAACACGTAAACAGAATAATTTTTGCATCTATTAAAACAGATTCAGAACAAGAACTACCAAACTAAAGGAAAGCGCACGGATAATAAGAAAGATTATTGTTTCTATTTTTTTATTAAAATGTGAGTCCCTGTTCTTCTCAGTGTTGCTCTGTTCGTTGAACATCAAGCACTAGTACTCAAGTGCTCTGTTCATCATGCACTAGTACTCAAGTGTTGCTTCTGGGCTTTTCCACTACTGCCACGCATAGAACACAAAGCCTACACAAGTAGCATCTAGACCAGTGCTCACGGAAGGAAAGAAACCATAGCCTACACAAGTACCAAAGAAAAAACAACTGAGATAAAAACTAGAGGGAAATTCATGCGCATCGGTTGGAGAAAACAACGAAAGCACTGTAGATCGAGGCCACGCGTCGACGACCACGGTGATGCTGCTGCTTCTTCTAACACACTGCGCGCGCCGAACGCTGCTGCTTCTGACGCGCTGCGCGCGACCAGGCTGCAAGCCATCGCCTCACGCGCCGAAAGCTCCACTGCAGATCCACGCTCGGCTGTCACTGCCTTGTTGATCGTTGTAGAGGCACAAGGATGAGAGGCAAACCGAAAGCGGCAGATAGAGGAAAACTTAGTTGCGGCGGCGATGGTGAAAGAAACAGAAAACCATGATGACGGTGGAATATAGATTGATCTCGGGAAAATACAGTCAACCCTAACTCTAAGGGGTTGGGGCCTATTTATAGGCAGCCCACTAATAAATGGAAAATACTAATTTACCCCTAGAGTAAATTACACTGACTCTAACAATAAAATTGGAAATTACAAAAATACCCTTAGAATATTCAACTGACTTGAATAACAAATAATGTGGACTTAAATCCTGAATATTAATATCCTAAATAAAGATAATCATCGGTTGTCGGTTTTGCGCCGAAACTGACAAAGCGTCTATCGTCTTCGCACCGGGTACCCGAATTGGGCTGACCCGATTCCGCAGCTCTCTCAGCCAAACAATCGCTCACCACCCGTGTACCTGAGTCAAACCCGATCAACAGACCAGTGGATCCTCTACCGCTCCTAGCCCATGTAATCAGATTGGGCCAGCCTGACTCCGTGGCTCCTCTGCCCGGTTGTCGCTCGCTGCCCGTGTACCTGAGTCACACGCGCCCCAGACACAGCAGGTCTTCATGTCTCCTCTTTGACTTCCGTTGACAATCACTCATCACATTTGGAGCCATAAGACCGATGCTCTTCAACATGGTTCCTCAATCTCCCCCTTGATGAGTGCATTGTCAACACCTTGTTCAAGAATTCTTCAGAACCTGCAAAACATGTGGAAACACAAAAACAAAAACAAAAGAAAATAGAAAGAAGAAAATAAAAGTTTAACCCTAATGACCAAAATCCAAACAGAAGCAAGAAAACGGTCATTATGGTTAACCAAAAATAAAGACTCAAAACAAGTGCAATCTCAAAACTATCAACAAGGATATCCAAAGAGTAAAGGGAAAAGAGACTGAAAAACTTCCCTAAAATGAATCCCAGAGAAAGACAAACTCGAGTAACCCAAAATCTCTCCCCCTTGTTGACAATTGAACTCATCAAGTGAGACTAAATGCACTCTAAAGAGACACAGACACAAACTCCCCCTGAAATGCAGCCCCCTCAAAATATGCCATGAATGCAAATGGGGTGCAGGTGGAGTGTAAAAAGCATGCTTCTTAGATATGATTGACTGCAATTACAACATCTAACAGGTATAGCAAGAGATATACTATCTAAGATACATGACATGATCAGTGAAACAGATGATATCTAAAGAGAGTCATTAGCACGCATTTTTCGATTTTTGCAAACAAAAGCATCACCACATTTTCTAGTTGACAAGCAAAGTAAAGCATGTCATTCAAAAGCTAACTGATATCTACCAAGATAAGCATTGTCAAGAACAAAGTGCTTCAACAAACTTGTTATCCTTTTAAATTTTTAGACTTTTTCTTTTCCTTTTTCATTTTTTGCCAGGGGTTATTTGCATGTCAACCTTATGCTAACCGACCAAGTCAAGCCTAGGCCAGAACTGGACCATCAAAAGCTTAAGACATTGGTCTTGGCATACATTACATTGTCCTAGTTCATACCAAAGTGCTATGGTAAGCAGTCCAGAACAATGCAATGCGACAAAGCAAACCGACCTGGGTCTTTTCAAATAAGCATAAAAAGGCATGAATTTTTCATTTTTCTAAATTTTATCATTTTTATAGCACATTTTTCATGTTTAAAGAATATAGATGTCCAAGTTGCATATCTGCATCTAAGTAAGGAACTAGCTACCAGGCATGTAAAAGATAGCAAAAGCACTCAGCCTACACATGCTAGTTACCAGAAGTGTTGATAGCAAAAATGGCATTAATGGCCGAGATCGTCAAAATATCAATTTTGGTAATTTGGGCCAAAAATACACATGTCCGGGGTCAGGCCGCATCCCAATGGACCGAAGGTCCATTGGGATGTGGGCTCCGAAAGCCTTTGGTCAGCCCACGACCTTTGGTCAGGAAGCCTTCGGAGGCCCACACCACCGAAGCTTCGGCCCGAGGAGCAGGCCTCGACGGGCCTGGCCAAAGCCCACTTCGGTAGAGATAGAGTTGTATACAATTTCGGCTAAGTTTTTTATCTCCATCCGGCAGAATTAATAGTAGATTAGATCGGAGATTAAGCCCCTATAAATAGAGAGGCGAGGCCAGCGTAGAGCCCCCCAAAACACATCTCAAACACAAAGCCCTAGATTTGATTGCATTTACTTTATCATTAATTTCCTGTACCTCTTCGTGGGTTTGCCTGGAAGCCCTCTGCCAGCCACTTCGGAACAGTGGTAATCCTTGTTACTTCGCTTGTGAAGTATCCGTTAATCTACGTAATAGATTTCTATCGCCTTGTTACTTCGTCTATAAAGTATCCGCTAATCTGTGTAACAGATTGCTACCTTCGCTACTAGTGCAACACTTAGCAGAATTATGTCCTCAGGCTGAATTGGTACTTCGAGCTCTCTTTGTTGCAGGTTCCCATGTCCGGAGCTACTTCGTCGGAGGTGTCCAGAGCTGAGAGATCGATTTCGGAGGTCGTCAGAACACCCTTCGGCGAGAGTACATACTTCGACGATAGGCTTCGCCAGCACACTTCGTCACAACAGGCTTCGCCACGCTCGTACCTCGCTCTGGACGAAGTCGCTTGCGCGCGGAGTTTCGTTTATTATTTCGTACTTCGTTGTATGAGAGACTTCGCGCTGAACCCCATCGTTCGGAGGTGATTGTCACGTCCGGATCTGTTTGGAGTCCATCTTCAACCGGACCAGTACGAACGCCGAAGGCACCCTTCGGCGAGACACTTCGCACCGGACGCCGAAGGTATACTTCGGTGACCCCCTTGCATCAGACTTCGAAGCAAACAGGCTCCGACCGGTTTGCTGATTTTATTCTGTTTAATATATTTCTTTCGGATAATTGGATTATTTTGTGTGATCTGATTGCCTGGCGACTCCACCCCCCTTATCATGGCTAAGGGTAGTCGGAACGCGATGTCGGTGATGCATCACGCTTAGGCCTGTCCCTAAGTATCCGCGCGCTTTTGGATAGTCGAACTGACCCAAGTGCGGGGGCACGTTTCCGTGTCAACACACTTTTTGGTGACTCCGCTGGGGAAAATCTACGCCAACATGACGAGTACATCTACATCGGCCATCGGTACATCTACATCGACTACTACATCTACACCGCTGATGGACACAATAGGAGGCGCGGATATCGACAACCGCAACATCTTAACACCCACTCTTGAAGATATTCCCGCGGAAGACCGAGCAGAGATCGAGACAAAGCTGAAAGCTCTCCAGGACATGATGCTGGGGGGCTACGTTAAGACACGCGCATGCTTCATCAAGCGCGACATCATCACCCCTGACCTCGCTCAGGTCCAGGTAACACCTGTATCACCTCATTTATCTTCTTTAGAATTGAGAAAAATATAGTCGCGTCAGTAGATCAAGCCGTTAGCGTTTCGCTAGCCAACTGTTTAGATTCGGCAGTCAGCTCCCAAGTAGAGGCAACACTTAGAAGGTTCGGTTTTACTGAAGCCGCACCCCTAGTTCCTATTGCTAGCGCACCTCCAATAAGTCACGTGTACGACAAGACTGACGGCAGCACTAGAACGACCGTGATACCTCCGGCCTCAATACTTATGGCCGAGACTAATCACTACACTTACGACCAAACTAACGCTGTGCACCATGCACCACCACCTGCACCGGTACCTGCGCTACCCGCACCACCGGCGCAGGCGCCCGGACACGAGCACATAATGCAAATAGTGCGTAGGGAAGACGTCCATGGCCGACACACCGATATCCCACCATGTGTCGTGCCCCCGCATGAGAGGTGCGCACAGGCAGCATACCAAGACGACATAGAGGAGCGGGTCCGCACACTATTTAGGGAGTGTGCCGACTTCGTGCCCAAGGGACGGGTTAGGGTTTACCGTAAACCGTACCCCGACCATCTCGATACAATACCCTACCCCCGCTGCTATAGAATCCCTGAATTCACCAAATTCGAAGGTGAGGGTAGCAAAACCACACTAGAACACGTTAGTCAATTTTTGGCGCAGTGTGGAGAAGTTAGCGGGATAGATGCCCTAAAAGTTAGACTATTTTCTCTCTCGCTATCCGGCACTGCTTTTACTTGGTTTTCGGTGCTCCCGCCGAACTCCATTCACACGTGGGATGATTTAGAGCGGAAATTCCATGATTACTTTTACACGGGTGAGACAGAACTTAGGCTTTCACACTTGACTTCGGTTAAACAAAAATCTAACAAAAATGCTTCTGAATACATCAAGCGTTTTAGGGATACTAGAAACCGGTATTTTAGCCTTAATATTTCAGAAAGAGATTTGGCGGAACTGGCTTTCAACGGATTGCATTCCGAGATTAAGGAGAGGTTAGATAACCAAAACTTTTTAGAAGTTAGCCAAGTCTTGCAGCAGGCTCTGGTCCAGGAAGGCCGAGCCAAAGATAAGAAGTTTATCAAGACATTTAACAAACCTAGAGCCGAAATCCACATCATGGAACACTCTGACGGGGAGGAGTCGAAAGAGGAGGATTCGGCCGACATGTACACGGCCGAATGGGTCTGTAACGCTAAGAACAAACCCGTCACTTATTCCGAGTTACGACCGTACCGCACAAAGAATCGACCTAGTGATGTCAAGTATTCATTTGATATAACCAAATGTGATAAAATATTTGATTTTCTTTTAAAAAGTCAGCTTATCAGGTTACCTAAAGGTCAAGTTATTCCATCTGTCGATGAGTTAAAGAAGCATTCGTATTGTAAGTGGCATGATTCGCATTCGCATAACACTAACGACTACAATGTATTTCGATGACAGATCCAATCGTCCATAGAAGAAGGAAGATTGAAGATAGACCATAACCCAAAGATGAAGCTGGATAAAGATCCTTTTCCCGTCAACGCCGTCGACCTCGGCGGAAAGAAGGTGTTGATTCGACCAGAATAGGTCGAGTCAGCTAAGGGGAAGGAGGTAATTGTTGGGGAACCGCGCACTCGCACACTCATACCAACGAACCCCAAGGTGGGAGTGTGGAAACAAAACATTAACACCCCTTCGGCCAAGGCTCGCAAGAGGCCGAAGGTAACGTACAACATGCTGTTGAACAAGAATCAAAGAAAAGCCAAGGAAACAGGTCCCCACAATAAGAAGCTAAAGCAACCGAAGGGTCCAAGACTCTCGGAGGGGAGCTTTGGACCGAAGCAGCCGAACCCTACGCACAACGGCTTCGGGCCATAGTGGCCCGACACCCCGCACGGTGGTTTTGAGACTCAGTGGCCGAACCCCCGTACAGTAGTTTCGGCCCCCAATGGCTGAACCCCGCATCGTTCTGGACTTCTCCGTTGGGAGGCTTCAGCCCACACTGGCCGAACGTACCTCCGGCCTCGTAGGACTCTTCGCTGGTATGGTCTGAGACACCTTCGACTCTGCCGAACCACTCTCCGGGTGGCGGGGGACATCGTCCACAGACTGTCTGTGGTACCTCCGAGTCGGACCATGCAGAGCGAAGCTGGAGGATGCGGGCACACAGAGGCCGAAGTCAGGGAGTCCGAAGCTATCACGATCAGGGTGGGGTCTCAGGAGGTCCCGATCCCGAAGGCTTCATCACTGGAGTCTGACAGAGGTGAGTCCCGTACTTCGGTTGGAGCCCGCACTGAAGCTGGGTTCGATCGGCCGGGCAAGGCCGATCTGACTACCGGGGTTCATAGCAAAGCCCCCTCCGAACACAGGGTGCGCAAGGCCGAAGGGCGCAGTACCACTTTGGCCAAAGTCGACAGGAGCCGAACAGTAGCACCCGGCACCAAGCCGCAGCCATCTTGGGCACCTCCAAGCATGTCCAAATCATAGAAGAGATGCCTACAACGACTACGGGCATAGGAGATGCGCGAGAAGGAATCTAAGGACGAGCGCGATGCCATCTTCGAAGAAATCCGCCCTCGGTCAGCTACAAGACAGGTATGGAGGGAGAAGCCGGTTGAGATAACCAACCCGGCTCCTAGTCCGAGCGACGATGATGACGACATGCTCGACGATGATTACTCGCCCGTCTCTGAAGGGCCCACACCCCATGTGATGGACATCAACATCGTCACGCTGCCCGCTGAGTTCGCCTCGCCGCAGGATGAGGCCGAGGTCGCTCAATTGAGCCTCGGTACACATAGTGCCATCTTCGAGAAGCCCGACGACTTGGCTCGCCATCTGAAGCCTCTCTATGTCAGAGGTCACATCGATGGAAAGCCGATTTCCCGAATGCTCGTCGACGGTGGTGCCACTGTTAACTTGATGCCTTACTCGTTGTTGAGGAAACTTGGCAGGGATGAGGATGACTTGAAGAAGACCAACTTGATGCTCAACGGCTTCAACGGTGAGAGCTGCGAGGCCAAGGGCATACTCTCCATGGAGTTGACGGTGGGCAACAAGACATTGCCAATGGCATTTTTTGTCGTCGATGTACAAGGTAACTACAGCGTACTACTCGGGCGCGACTGGATTCACGCAAACTGTTGCATTCCTTCTACTCTACACCAGTGCCTAATACAGTGGGACGGCGATGAAGTAGAAGTCATTCCTGCAGATACTTCGGCCCAAGTAGCATTGGCTGATGTATCGGTTGACGCTGTCCATAACAAAGTAGAGTGTCTGTCAGGTCGAGATCTTTCGGATTACGATTTTGTTAGCGTATCCGGAGGATGGTTTGTACCAGTGTCTATAAAGCTGGCTGGAGTAGAACGATTGTTTTTGTATTGATAGCCATGTCTAGCAAGAGTAATCTAGATTGGCTAAAGTCTCGTGTGGAGCAATATTGGTCTAGTAAAGACGGTATCGCCGAGGCCATCGAGGACTTTAGCAAAGTAGAGAAATTAGGACAAGGTTTTGCGTCGGCTGATCCCTTGGAGGAGGTTGACATAGGTGATGGTAGCATCCCAAGGACGACTTTTGTAAACCAACATTTACAACCTGATGAAAAGGCTGAAGTAATAAAGTTACTTTGGTCATATGTTGATTGTTTTGCATGGGAGTATAGCGAGATGCCAGGACTAAGCCGTGAGCTCGTGGAGCATCAGTTGCCTATCAAGTCCGGATTTAGGCCTTATAAGCATCCTCCCCACCGCTATAACTCGACCGTCTATGACCGAGTTAAAGAAGAAGTAGAGCGACTACTCAAGGCTAGGTTTATTAGGCCATGCAGGTACGCGGAATGGGTTGCAAACATTGTGCCTGTAGAAAAGAAAGGGAGCGGCAAGATACGGGTATGTATTGATTTCAGGGATCTGAGCAGAGCCACTCCAAAGGACGAGTATCCAATGCCGATAGCTGACATGCTGATCAACGATGCTTCAGGGCACAAGGTACTAAGTTTTCTTGATGGCAATGCTGGTTATAATCAAATCTTTATGGCCGAAGAGGACGTCTACAAGACTGCCTTTCGATGCCCTAGTTTTGTCGGTTTATTCGAGTGGGCCGTCATGAATTTTGGTTTGAAGAATGCTGGTGCCACGTATCAGCGCGCTATGAACTTAATCTTTCATGACTTGCTAGGGGTTATGTTAGAAGTTTACATTGATGATGTTGTAGTCAAATCAGACGCTATGGGAAACCATTTAGCCGATTTGAGGGTTGCTTTAGATAGAATGTGACAGTATGGTTTGAAAATGAACCCACTCAAGTGTGCTTTCAGTGTGTCGGCGGGTAAGTTCATAGGTTTCATGATTCATGAGAGAGGCATAGAAATTGATCCTAAGAGACTTGAGAAGATTAGAAACATTGCAGCGCCGACGTGCAAAAGGGATGTGCAAAAATTTCTAGGCAAGATGAACTATTTGTGTCGCTTTATATCCAACTTGTCCGGCAAGATTGATGCCTTTGTCCCCATACTACGCATAAAAAACGAAGCTGAGTTCACTTGGGGGGCAAGCCAGCAAAGTGCTTTTGAGAAGATCAAGGAGTGCTTGTCATCACCGCCTGTGGTGAGAGCACCCAAAGTCGGGATTCCATTTCGGCTATACATCGCTGCTGAAGATAACGTGATTGGGGCCGTGCTAACCTAGGAGGTAGAGGGAAAAGAGTACATCATCACATTCTTGAGCCGCCGCCTGCTAGACGCCACAACCAGGTACGCGTTTGTAGAACGATTGTGTTTATCACTTTACTACGCATGCACCAAATTGCACCATTATCTTCTCCCCACTACATGTGTTGTCGTTTGCCAAATAGATGTTATAAAGCACATGTTACAAAAGCCGATTCTAAGTGGAAGAATCGGAAAATGGGCTTACACGTTGATTGAGTACGATTTGTCCTACGAACCCCTAAGAGCGATGAAGGGCCAAATCGTAGCCAACTTTATAGTTGATCACCACGTAGATGTCAGCAGGAGTGACAATATCGCTGTAGTCGAGGTAGTGCCATGGAAACTCTTTTTTGATGGTTCGGCTTGCAAGGGTGGCCAAGGTATTGGAGTGGTTCTCATATCACCTAATGGAATGCACTTTGAAACTTCGGCCCGTCTAGAATTTCCTTCCTCTAATAACCAAGCCGAATACGAAGCTTTATTGCTAGGTCTTGAATTACTAGAATCTGTAGGTGCTAGACATGTCCACGCACATGGTGATTCTTTGTTAGTAGTGCAACAAGTAGCTAAAAATGCGCAATGCTTTAACGGCTTGCTGAATAGTTACTTGGATAAATGTCTAGACATAGTTGCTGCTTTTGATGACTTTAAAATCTCTCACGTGTCAAGAGAAGCCAATTCAGTCGCAAATAATTTGGCTCAGCAGGCATCTGGTTACCAAGTAAAGAGAGGGAAATTTTCCTTATTGGAGAAGCCGATGCTCGGTCTCACTTTCGGAGCCAGTAAAGGTGGGCAGGCGCACCCTCCGGGTCAAACCCCTCTGGCCGCCGAAGGTTAATGCGCGCCAAGGTCCCTGCACCGGAGTACTCTGCCATCCGAGAGGCCTGGCATGCCGGAGTCCATAGGCCGAAGACTCCTGCATGGAGAAGGCTCCCCAGAGTCCGAACCCTCCGGAGGGCTTCGGCCCAGCACACTCCGAACGGCCAGTCCGGCCAGGCTTCGGTAGGAGCAGGAATGGCTCTGTGGACAACCCGAAATCAGTAATTTAGAAATTTTTTCAGAAGGTGAGCCGGCGAGACCATCTGAAACCTATAAGGGCGATTGGAGAATCCCAATCATCCAGTATTTGAGAGACCCTAGCCAAAGGGTTGATCGGAAGGTTCGGCGACAAGCATTCAAATTTGTGTTGATGGACAACACATTATACCGCCGAACCATCGATGGAGTACTATTGAAGTGTTTAGACCACGAACAACCTCAAGTGGCTATGGGAGAAGTCCATGAAGGACTTTGTGGCACTCATCAGTCGGCCCAAAAAATGAGTTCGATGCTTAAAAGAGCAGGGTTTTATTAGCCGACTATGACTGAAGATTGTTTCAAGTACTACAGAGAGTCTGAAGCATGTCAGAAGTTTGGCAATATCTAGTTGGCTCCTGCCTCATTACTCAACCCTATTGTCAAGCCGTGGCCGTTTCGAGGTTGGGGTTTAGACTTCATCGGTCAGATTCACCCTCTGTAACACCCCAAATTTTCAAAGGAATAAAAATATTATTTAATTCAATTTCCTGGATTTTATTATTCTGAAAATACCTTTAAATACCCTTCTTTACCATTTTAAACTACATCATAGAGTAAATGGCCAAACTAGGGGCTAAAACTTTTTATGCATGATCCTAAGACAAGAATACATTTTTGAGAATTTTTATAAATTTTTACCAACCTTGGAAGTAGCCCTAAGATTTTAATCTATTTTCTAGAATTATTTTTCTTAAGAATGTTTTGAAACAGTATTGGGCCTCTCTCCTCCCTTCTCTCTCTCCCGGCCGGCCTAGCCCGTCACCCTCGCCCGCCTCTAGCTGATAGCCCGACCCCACCTATCGGCGCCAGTCGTCCCCTCTCGCGCCCGAGCCCGACCCCACCCGTCAGCCTCCTCACTCGCCAGCTCGCGCCCGCTGCCCGGTGGACCCCGCTTGTCAGGTCCTTCGTCCCCACGAGATCCGCCCCCAAATCGCCCCCCCCTCGCCAGCCGACACCATTACTCGCCTCGGATCCCTTGCCCCGAGCCCCTCCCCTCAAATTGAGCTCGCCATTACAACCCCCAGTCCACGGTGACCGTTTTCCCCAATTAAACCCGACGGATTCGCGTCTAGGTTCGATGAACCGAATTCAACCTGTGCTCGCCGGCATTTAAACGTGTTTACTCCTGGCCACCGTCGATCACGCCCCCTCTGCCCCCGCCGATGGCCCTATTTAAACCCCCTGGCCACCCGCAGTGCACCCCTACGCCCACTCGCCGCGAGAACGAACAGAGCGCCCGCAATTCGCCTTTTAGCGCACTCCTACTGTTTCGCCTCCGGCCACCGCTCGCCGTCGCCTCGGACCACCTCCGTCCACACCCACGCCACCATCGTGACCGCAAGGATGACCCCGACCTCGGCCACCCCTCCGTCGACACTGAACCCCGCCGGATCGCCGTCGCCGACAAGAAGCCGAACACCCTCGCCGCCTCCGCTCGTCGCCGGCCTCGCTCCGTCGACCGTTCGCCACCGCAACGGTACCCTCGTGTTCCCCTTAGTTCCCTCGTTATGTATTTAGCCTTAGTTAGACAGGATAGCCCTCGACGTCGCCGGAATCGCTCGTCGTCACGTCGCCGGAGTCGGGGAAGACAGGTACTAAACCCCCCCCGACACGTACCGTGTCGGATTCAATCTCGACCGCGTGATTGCGATCGAGCGGCGCTAGTTGTACCACGTGCGTGAACTAATCCATACCGTCAGATCTGGTCAAAGCGGTACGTTTTAATCTCGCGCGTTCATTTCCATTTAAAACCCGCACTCGATCTCGTGCGTCCACTTGGTACCCTTTTGCGCGTTTTAATCGTGGCCGTCCGTTATCACTTAACCATCCCGCCTCGCCCTCGCACGTTGGATCTGGATCCAACGGTCCAGATTGGGCCGGACCACGCGCACAGTGCGCGGGTTCACCGTGGGCCTGGCTCACCGTGGACCCAAGGGTATTTAAATTTAAAATAAATTCCAGAAACTATTTTAAACTTGTAAAATTCATATCTGGCGCATTTTAGCTTCAAAAATTACCATTCCAATTTCAGAAAATTTGTAAAATTATTCTCTACATGTTCATTCAATAAAAACAGTAGGTTTACTTTGGACTTTTCATGTTTATTTAAATAGGTATTCAAATGCCCTTAGGGTAAAAATATAAATTCAAATATTTAAACTTCAGTAAAGTTTATATTTATTCCTTTATGTTCATATACTGAAAACCACTAATTTGGACATGAACTTTTCATTTTAAAATTTATTAGGAAACTTAAAATGAGACTACTCACATTTAAAACCCCTTTTTATAAAGGACAACCTTTCATTATAATTCCTTCTAAAATTATTTGTAAAATAAATCTCAGAAACATAACAACTTGGTTTTCATTCAATTAAGCCAATTTAAACCTATGTGCTTATTGTGTGATGTTATATTGTTTGATTGAATGTCGTATTCTACTTTGTTTATATTGAAAAGACTACGATGCCGTCGAGGAGCCGAAATATTTCCCAGAAGTTCCTCCCTCCCCATTCGCTGAACAAGGCAAGTCACCAAACCAATCTTTTGAGCATATTGAACCCATGTTTTACAAAACTATCGCTACAACACATAGGTTGTACATGCATTAGTCAAATGAAACCCTTACAATATATTTATTTAGGATCCCCCGACCTTGATGTGCAACCCAAGCCATGCTATCTCACCTAACCACCTTGTCACCATATGATAAATGATATTAGCTAGTGTCCAATGTATTGACACGATTGCTATAGGATAAAAACGAGTCGTAGCAAGATGGTTCTACTATATGATCCCTGTTACTTCTTATCCTTGGAATTCTGTCGGTGAAGAGTTATGGTTGTGAGTGTATGCATGGTGGGTTCCGGGTGCAAGCTAGGGAATTGGTCGGTAGCACCCGGAGCATTATAAGGACCGGTCTGAGGGATCTGTTGCAATACACATCCGTACTAACCACAAGTCTAATGGGTAAGTCCTAACTAAGGTATGGAGTGTTCCAAACCGAGGCCACCAATTGGAGATGGGTCAAGCAGCACCTGCGGGTGGCTTGTACCAATGTGGCGCAAAAGGGGGTGCGACGTTAGCCGGGATGCGGCCCGGCGCGCCGGCGAAACCTAGAGCGGGTGGTTATCGCTTGGAGCATTTCATGTTGAGGTTTTGGCACGAGTTCCCATGGTATGGGTCATCTCGTTTGGGATGAGTGCGTGCCTTGTGGGTATAGTAGTACATCTCTGATCAGAGTCTTAAATCTTTTCGAAAATCCGAGCCCACGGTCAAGGGCGGGTTGCGTGACATCCCACAGTTAGATTACTTTGAATATGTATGTGCATGATGGTTTTACATGTAAAGACTGTTGTGCGAGGAGGTAAAATGTACTCCTCGAGTTAGATGATGTTGTTGATGCTCATGTTTACTTTTCCGCATGATTAAATTTGACTACACTAAATGCAATAACTAAAAATGTACTTTTCCGCACTGTTAGCCATTGCCCTTCCTTGTTTATTATCCTGCATTATTACTTGCATTTGCGGTGGCTTGTTGAGTACTTTTTGTACTCATACCCGTTGAACACCACAGAGGATGCCTACTATGAAGACGGTCTGGAGTAGCGACCCAGTCAAGCAAAGATCTTGAAGAAGGCGTTTGTCATGCAATTTACTTTATTATTGTTTTTATTTAACTCTGATGTAATAAATATGGTCTGCGTACCATAAATACTGGCGTATGTACGCTTGTCACATGATGAACCTCTTGTATTATTGTTTTTCTTATGAAATTCAATAATGTTCCGATTTCGGTAAATCGGGGCGCCACAAGATGGTATCAGAGCCGACTTGATTGTAGGAAGCCAAACAGACCCGCCTAGCCAATAGCTGCAGAAAATTATTTCTCGAATACCTACTTTATAAACTTTGTTCCTCCCCTCACTTTTCTTCAACTTGCTGTTTTGTAGATGCCTGTCTACCAAGTGCACAGTTACTGCAGCCACTTCGAGGGCTTCGTCTGGGAGCTCCGCATGATGCTCACCTTCCTCGGGTTCCTCTTCGAGCCCGAATTCCAGGGCGTGTACCTGGAGGAGTTTGCCGACCCTGCGACGTCTCCCTCACCGTCCACGGCTCTGGAGAGCATTTCCCGTCCTACACCACCGCGCTTGGAGGCCTGACTTTCGACGTCGCGTGCCAACGCGTCGCTCTCCAGGCTCTTATGGAGCTGAGGATGATCTATGACGATCATCTTCAGAACTCGTCCTTTCGGCTTGTGCCGAAGCGCACTCCCAGTGCCTACCGTAGCATCTACCTCGGAGTTCACTCCGTACGTGATCCGTTCATGGCCCGGTAGTCGCGTCTCCTTCAGGCTATGGACGACCTCCATACAGAGGCGGTGCTCGACGCCGATGAGCCCCATGAGGCGGTTGAGTTTATTCGTGAGGAGACGAAGAACTTGATCCAGCAGAATGGCGAGCTGCAGTGGAAGATTATGCAGCTACAAAAGGACATCGCGGAGATGGTTCTCCTCCTACCTAGGAAGAGGAAGCCCATCCGTGAGCCCATCCCTCACCCCAAGCAGATCCCGCCACACCCCTCCACCGCCGGACCGTCCACTGCTAGCGCCCCTGCACCACGCCCCGGCCTCATCACCGACTCCATTATCGAGAACTTTCTCGAGCCCACCATCCCTCAGGAGCCGCGTACCCGTGGTTCCGAGAGCACGGAGACCGCCTCCGGTGGCGAGTAGGCGTTAGAGGTCGCTATTTTAATAAAAGCAAAATTTGTATGTGGTGCTATCCACGACGAGTGTGTTGTGGGTAGAATAAAAGCTTGATTGTAATAAACAATTTTTACCACTGACTTATATGCATGAAATTTTTGAACTACTTTCTTTAATTGTATCGTCATCATCTTTTACTTTATATCATGGTATATTCAGAAGATGGCCGACCACCAGAACACCGGCTCCAACAACGGAGAAGGAGGAAGCCGTGACGCACCCGAGGGTGTTGTACCCAACTGGGGTGCAACTGGCCCACGTCAGTCTGGGTCGCCATCCGCCAACCATCCTACCTTTGCGGAGATGATGGTGAATCAGAACCAGCTGATCACCGCCCTCCTCACTCAAATGCAGCACCAACAAGCTCAGTTGGACCGTCTGCAGAATGGGGAAACCGCCCCTCGCGCGCCAGCACCCGCACCCGCTCCTCAACTCTTGGAGTTCCTGCGTGTGCGTCCCCCTATCTTCTCGAGCACCACCAACCCCATGGAGGCCGGATATTGGCTCCGCACCATTGTGAAGAAGCTTGATCTCCTCCCCTGCACCGACCGGGAGCGAGTGGTCTTCGCCACTCTCCAGCTCCAAGGTCCCGCCGCCGAATGGTGGGACAACTACCGTGAGTCCCAGCTTGAGGACCACATGGTCACATGGGCGGAGTTCACCATCGCCTTTCGCGCCACCCACATCCCCGCCGGTGTCATCGCGGTAAAGCAGCAGGAGTTCCGCGACCTGCAGTAGGGCAGTCGGACCGTCATGGAGTACCTCCATGAGTTCAATCATCTCGCCCGCTACGCGCCGGAAGAAGTGCGCACTGACGCCCTCCGCCAGGCTAAGTTCCTCCATGGACTTAAGGATGAGCTGTCTATCCAGCTCGTCGCCACCGACTACGCCGACTTCCAATGGCTAGTCAACAAAGCGCTCATCCAAGAGACCGAGCAGAACAAGCTGGACCTCAATAAGAGGAAGATGATCACCTTCAAGCACCAACAAGTGAATTCTCAGAGGCCCCGCTTCATCCCTCCACCACCAGCGCCCGCCTACCATCCTCGGCCCGCCTACAGGCCACCTCACGCTGCTGGTGGATCCAACGCTGGGCATCCCTGCCCCGCTCCACCAGCTCCGGCCGCTCAGCCGACGCCAGCCGCCAAGGCCCTGATCTTGAAGGATCGCCAAGGGAGGCCGGTCATCTGCTTCAACTGCCGGAAGGAAGGGCACTATTCGCACCAGTGTCCTCACCCCAAGCAGCCCCAAGGCACGGCACCCAACCAGGCGGTTCGTGCCCGCGTCAACCACATCAACGCGGAGGAAGCTCAGGAGGCTCCTGAAGTCATGCTCGGTACGTTTACCGTGAATTCCGTACCAGCTACGATTTTATTTGACTCTGGAGCGACGCACTCCTTCATCTCAGAAGATTTTGTGAAAATCAACGAATTGGACGTACTCCCTCTATCCGTCCCCATGATGATTGCCACCCCCGGCAATAAAACCTTAGCCCACTTATACAGCCCTAAGGTTCAGATAGAGATCCAAGGAGTAATATTCCGGGCCAAGCCAGTCCTCATAAAGTGCACCGGACTCGACCTCATCCTAGGGATGGATTGGTTGATGAAACATAAGGGATTGATCAATTGTGCCAACAAGTCCGTCACAGTGACCAACCCGGAAGGCGAAGTCGTCACCTTTCGGATGACCCGTCGCAAACCTCCCGAAGCATCCCTCCACTCGCTAGCTCTTGAAGAAGTGCCCATAGTCAGAGAGTTCATGGACGTCTTCCCAGAGGACCTACCAGGAATGCCTCCCAAGCAGGACATCGAATTCCGAATCGAACTTGTCCCCAGGACCACTCCAATCTCCAAGCGCCCATACCGGATGGCCGCCAACGAATTAGCCGAGGTCAAGAGCAACATTGAAGACCTAGAGCAGAAAGGGTACATCCGACCGAGTACCTCACCCTGGGGTGCACCGGTCATCTTTGCCATGAAAAAGGACAAGACTAAAAGGATGTGCGTGGACTATAGAGCCTTGAACGATGTAACCATCAAGAACAAGTACCAATTGCCTCGGATCGACGACCTGTTCGATCAACTGAAGGGATCCTCGGTGTTTTCCAAGATTGACCTTAGGTCAGGTTATCACCAAATGAGGATTAGAGAAGAGGACATACCCAAGACTGCCTTCACCTCCCGCTATGGACTCTATGAGTATACAGTGATGTCGTTCGGACTCACGAATGCCCCGACTTTTTTCATGAACATGATGAACAATGTATTCGTGGAGTTCTTGGATAAATTCATCGTGGTATTCATCGACGATATCCTCGTTTACTCCAAGACAAAGGAAGAACACGAAACCCACCTCCATCTGACCCTCGGAAAGCTAAGGGAGCAGCAATTGTATGCCAAATACAGCAAGTGCGAATTTTGGTCGTCTGAGGTGAAATTCCTCGGTCATGTTATATCTGCCGGAGGAATAGTAGTGGACCCAACCACCGTGGAAGCAGTAACAAACTGGCTGCAACCCACGACCGTGACCGAGATCCGGAGCTTTCTCGGATTGGCCAGGTACTACCGTCGGTTCATCAAGAATTTTTTAAAGATCACCAAACCTCTGACCAGACTTCTGCAGAAAGAAGTGAAATTCGAATGGACCCCAGACTGTGAAGAAAGCTTCTAGACCCTCAAAAAGAAGCTCGTGTCAGCCCCAATCCTGACCCTGCCGGACATCCAGAAAGACTTCCACGTCTACTACGATGCCTCTCGCCAAGGTTTGGGCTGTGTCTTGATGCAAGATGGGAAGGTGATATCCTACGCCTCCCGACAACTAAGACTGCATGAGCTGAATTACCCAACCCACGACCTGGAGTTAGCAGCCGTGGTTCATGCCTTGAAGATATGGAGACACTACCTTGTGGGGAATCGATGTGAGGTCTTCACCAACCACAAGAGCCTCAAGTACATATTCACTCAATCGGACCTGAACCTCAAGCAAAGGAGATGGTTGGAACTGAACAAGGATTACGACTTGGGCATCCATTATCATCCAAGCAAAGCAAATGTGGTGGCAGACGCCCTTAGTCGAAAAGGGTACTGCAACGCCATCATGATTCAGGACCAGGCTCCCTTACTTTACATGGAGATGGAAAGGCTGAATTTAGGGATCACCACCCGAGCATACCTTGCTGCCTTGGAGTCTCGGCCTGTCTTGATAGACCAGATCCGAGAAAAGCAAAAGGAAGACCCAGATATCTCGGAGATCCAGCAGAACATGTAGAAGGGTAAAGCCCCCTGATTTTCCGAAGACGAGCATGGTACCATCTGGTTCGGAAACCGGATATGCGTACCCGACCAACCTGAGTTGAAGACTCTCATCCTTCAAGAAGCCCACGATACTCTATACTCCATACATCCCGGGAGTACCAAGATGTATCAAGATCTGAAGGAAAAATATTGGTGGTTCAGCATGAAGAGGGAAATAGCTAAGTATGTGGCTAAGTGCGACACATGTCGGCGAGTCAATGCAGAGCATCAGAGACCTGCTGGACTCCTTCAACCCCTCAAAGTCCCTGAATGGAAGTGGGAAGAGATAGGAATGGACTTCATCACGGGACTGCCTAGGACCCAAGCTGGTCATGATTCTATCTGGGTGATCGTCAACCGACTCACCAAGGTGGCTCACTTCATCCCGGTCAAGACAACTTACACTGTCGCCAAGTTGGCCGAGTTGTATATGACACGGATAGTATGCCTTCACGGAGTTCCTAAAAAGATTGTATCTGACCGTGGGAGCCAGTTTACCACCAAGTTTTGGAAGAACCTTCAAGAGGAACTCGGCACCCGGCTGAAATTTAGCACCGCCTATCATCCACAGATCGACGGTCAAACCGAAAGGGTCAACCAGATATTGGAAGATATGCTTAGAGCTTGCTCTCTAGACTTTGGCGGAATGTGGGACAAGAACTTACCCTATGCAGAGTTCTCCTACAACAACAGCTATCAAGCCAGCCTGCAAATGTCCCCGTTCGAAGCACTCTACGGACGTAAGTGCAGAACACCATTGCTCTAGGATCAAACCGGAGAATCACAACTGTTTGGGACAGATATATTAAGAGAAGCTAAAGAGAAGGTCAAGATCATTAGGGATCGATTAAAGATAGCCCAGTCCCGATAGAAGAGCTACGCCGACAACCGTCGAAGAGACCTAACCTTTGAAGAGGGTGATTATGTCTATCTCCGAGTCACTCCCCTCCGCGGCACTCAAAGGTTCAGCATGAAAGGCAAGCTAGCACCCCGCTACGTTGGACCTTTTCAGATCCTCCGACGCCAAGGAGAAGTGGCATATCAACTAGAACTGCCTCCATCCTTGGCAGGAGTTCATGATGTGTTCCATATCTCTCAGCTGAAGAAGTGTCTTCGTGTGCCCGCCGAGCAAGCCGATCTTCAACAGCTCAACGTCCAAGAAGACTTGACCTACATAGAGAAACCCATCAAGATCTTGGAAACCAAAGAAAGGGTAACCAGGAGTCGTGTAGTTCGCTTCTGCAAGGTTCAGTGGGACAACCACCCCGCCGAAGAAGCTACATGGGAAAAGGAAGACGGTCTGGAGTAGCGACCTAGTCAAGCAAAGATCTTGAAGAAGGCGTTCGTCATGCAATTTACTTTATTATTGTTTTTATTTAACTCTGATGTAATAAATATGGTCTGCGTACCATGAATATTGTCGTATGTACGCTTGTCGCATGATGAACCTCTTGTATTATTGTTTTTCTTATGAAATTCAATAATGTTCCGATTTCGGTAAATCGGGGCGCCACACCCTCCTTCCTCAAAGGGGCATCGGTTCGTGTTAATGGCGATAGATTACTTCACTAAGTGGACCGAGGCCGTACCTCTCAAGAACATGACTCACAATGAGGTACGTGATTTTATCTTGAAACACATCGTACATAGATTTGGCATTCCTCAAACCATTACTAAGGATCAAGGTAGTTCATTTGTTTCTAGAGAAGTAAGGGACTTCACCGAATATTATGGTATTAAGTTGATAAACTCTTCACCTTACTATACTCAGGCCAATGGTCAGGCCAAGTCTAGTAATAAAACTGTAATTAAGCTCATTAAGAAGAAAATTGAAGAGTTTCCCAGAAGGTGGCACGAAGTGCTTTCCGAGGCACTATGGGCTTGTAGAATTGCAAAGCATGGTGCTACCAAGGTCAGTCCATATGAGTTAGTATATGGACAAGAAGTCGTTCTGCCTGTGGAGGTAGATCTTGGCTCCCAAAGAGTTTTAAAGCAAAATGGCTTATCGGTAACGAGTATGAAACTCTTTTGAAGGATAATCTAGAGGAAGTGACCGATAAGAGACTAAGGGCTTTAGAAGCAATAGAAGAAGACAAGAGGAGAGTAGCTAAAGCCTACAATAAGAAGGTTAAACCAAAATCGTTTCAAGTAGGAGATTTGGTTTGGTAGACAATTTTACCCTTAGGCACGAAGAGTCCCAAATTTGGTAAATGGTTGCGTAGTTGGGAAGGTTCTTTTAAGATAGCTGAAATTGCTCCCGGCAATGCATACGTGTTGGAATCTTTGCAAGGAGAGCGGTTTCGAAGAGCTTTGAATGGCAAGTACTTGAAAAGCTATTTTCCAAGCGTGTGGCAAACAACGTAAAAGGTGTCGGAAAGCCGATATGGATGGTATCGTCTTCAGCTCATTGTGCTTTTAGTTCACCTAGTTCACTAAAAGCCAGGGGGCATGTGTTGATAGCAAAAACTGGCATTAATGGCTGAGATCATCAAAATATCAATTTTGGTAATTTGGGCCAAAAATAAACATGTTCGCGGTCAGGCCGAAGCCCTATAGGACCGAAGGTCCATTGGGCTGTGGGCTCCGAAAGCCTCTGGTTAGCCCACGGCCTTCGGTCAGGAAGCCTTCTGAGGCCCACGCCACCAAAGCTTCGGCCCGAGGAGCAGGCCTCGATGGGCCTGGCCGAAGCCCACTTTGGTAGAGATAGAGTTGTATACAATTCCGGCTAAGTTTTTTATCTCTATCTAGCCGAATTAATAGCAGATTAGATCGGAGATTAAGCCCCTATAAATAGAGAGGCCAGGCCAGTGTAGAGCCCCCCAAAACACATCTCAAACACAAAGCCCTAGCTTTGATCGCATTTACTTTATCTTTATTTTCCTGTACCTCTTCGTGGGTTTGCCTGGAAGCCCTCCGCCAGCCACTTCGGAATAGTGGTAATCCTTGTTACTTCGCTTGTGAAGTATCTGTTAATCTACGTAATAGATTGCTATCTCCTTGTTACTTCATCTGTGAAGTATCCGCTAATCTGCGTAACAGATTGCTACCTTCGCTACTAGTGCAACACTTAGCAGAATTCGGTCCTCGGGCCGAATTGGTACTTCGAGCTCTCTTTGTTGCAGGTTCCCACGTGTGGAGCTACTTCGTCGGAGGTGTTCAGAGCTGAGAGATCGATTTTGGAGGTCGTTAGGACACCCTTCGACGAGAGTACAGGCTTTGACGACAGGCTTCGCCAGCACACTTTGTCACAACAGGCTTCGCCACGCTCATAGCTCGCTCTGGATGAAGTCGCTTGCACGTGGCGTTTGGGTTATTATTTTGTACTTCGCTGTATCAGAGACTTCGCGCCGAACCCCGCCGTTCGAAGGTGATTGTCATGTCCAGATCCATTCGGAGTCCATCTTCGACCGGACCAGTCCGAACGCCGAAGGCACCCTTCAGCGAGACACTTCGCACCGGACGCCGAAGGTATACTTCGGCGACCCCCTCGCATCAGACTTTGAAGCAAACATGCTCCGACCGGTTTGCTGATTTTATTTTGTTTAATATATTTCTTTCGGCTAATTAGATTATTTTGTGTGATCTGATTGCCTGGCAAATCCACCCCCCTTATCATGACTAAGGCTAGTCGGAACGCGACGTCGGTGCTACGTCACGCTTAGGCTTGTCCCTAAGTATCTGCGCACTTTTGGATCGTCGAACTAACCCAAGTGCGGGGCACGTTTCCGTGTCAACAAGAAGCAATGGTGATCATTTTTCAATTTTAAAACATAAAAGCCATGCATATGACAAATATCAGACATATCATGTGAATTGAAACAGAACATGATCAAAAGCATATACTAGCTAGAGCAAGTAAATCAGATCAATCATATAACATAAGCAAACTCAAAATGTGATATATGATTATGCATGATATGAACTCACACATAAAGACTCAATAAAAAAGTAAAGAAGAAAGAAAAACTGACTCAAATATCCTAAAAAGGATACACAACTCCCAAATCCCCTCGCAAATGCTCAAAAGTAGACTGATCTAGGGGTTTGGTAAAAATGTCAGCCAACTGCTGATGGGTATCAATATGAACAACATCAATGACCCCTTTCTCATATTGATCCCTCAGAAAGTGAAAGCGCACATCAATATGTTTGGTTTTTGAATGAAGACATGGGTTTTCCCTACACTAATTGCGCTGGTGCTATCACAAAACAAAGGAACTCTGGCAGGGAAGAACAACCCAAAATCCCACAAAGTAGAAATCATCCAAACCAACTGTGAGCAGCAGCTAGCAACAGCTACATACTCAGCCTCAGTAGTAGAAAGCGCAACTCTAGATTATTTTCAAGAAAACCAAGGAACAAGCGAATAACCGAGAAACTGGAAAGTACCAGAAGTCTACTTGCGATCCAGCCAGCACCCACCGAAATCAGCATTGGAAAAGCCAGATAAATCAAGAGACGATGATGCTGAATAGTAAATACCTAGATCAGGAGCATAAGTAAGGTACCTGAAAATACGCTTGATAGCCTGCCGATGAGATGCGCGTGGTGAAGACTGAAAACGTGCGCACACACCCATGGCAAACTGAATGTCTGGTCTCATTGCAATCAAGTATAGCAGTGATCCAATCATCCCTCGATACTCTCTCTCATTGACCTTGACGTCATTCTCGTCATTGTCCAGACCTCTAGATGAACCCATTGGGGTCATCTGAGGCTTTAGCTCTCCACCAAAGTTAAACTTCTTCAACATGTCCCGTATGTACTTGCCCTGGTGGATGAAGATGTCGTGCTTGGTCTGCTTGATCTGGAGCCCTAAGAAGAACTTGAGCTCACCCATGAGACTCATCTCAAACTCGCTGTGCATCTGCTCAGAAAACTTGGATACAAGCTCATTAGTAGAACCACCAAAAATAATATCGTCCACGTAAATCTGAGCAACCAATAAGTCTAAGCCAACTCTGAGCAAGAAAAGAGTTTTGTCCACAGAACCCATCACAAAACCGTTCCGCAACAAAAACTGCTTTAGGCGATCATACTAAGGAGCCATGCTGAAGAGTATGGGCCTCATGGCTCCTAATGTGATGACTGATTGTCAACGGAAGTCAAGAGGACATGAAAATAGAAGAAGACCTGCTGTGTCTAGACCGCATGTGACTCAGGTACACGGGCAGCGAGCGATTGTCGGGTAGAGGTGCCGCGAAGTCGGGCTGGCCCAATCCGGGTACATGGGCTAAGAGCAGCAGAGGATCCACTGGGCTGTTGACTGGGATTGACTCAGGTACATGGGCGGCGAGCGATTGCCGGATGAGAGAGCAACGGAATCGGGCCGGCCCAATCCGGGTACCCGATGCGAAGACGATGGACGATTTGTTAGTTTCGGCGCAAAACTGATGACCGTTGATCTCGGATCTGACCGTTCTGAGGTGAAGACGTAGCTGCTATGAAAGCTCCGCATCAGGACAAGTTATCTTTATTTAGGTTTTTATAATTTTGCCTTTAGGCCCATAGTCTGTCAGTTGAGTCTGTAAAAAATCCTAAGGGCATTTCGGTTTTTCCATTTTTTTTATTCAGCGTCTGTAAAAACCCTAGGGGTATTTTTGCATTTTATCCCATTTATTGGGCTGCCTATAAATAGGCCCAATACCCTAGGGTTCTGTCACCCAATTTTAGAAAACACTTTACCAAATATTGGGTCACTTTTTAAACATCCCTTTTCTTCTCCGCCGCCGATCGAATCGCCGCCGCCACTGAAGCTTTCTTCTCCGTGCGATTTTTCCCTCCTATTATCTCTTCCACACACGTGTCTCGGTGCTGCTACAATGGCTAGCGAAGCATATGCATCCAGCATTTCAGCCGCATAGTCTAGTGCCTAGCAGCGTTGATGCTAGCAGATTGGACAACTAGTACTAGCTAGTTCTACACAGCAACAGCAAGCTAGCATGGCTAGCTAGCTAGCACGGCTAGCACAAGCTAGTTTGCACGACTTCTCTGCAGGCCTACTGCAGCTAGAGCCTACGTGCAGAAGGCTGCTGTTGCAACGCGTTGCTTGCGGCTAGCACCTTCGGCCAGTTGAACCAGCGCTAGCAGTGTTCACACGCACGAAGAACACTGGCACAGCGTGGGACCCACG
>JAAALK010000321.1:0-31690 GCA_019279435.1 Zizania palustris | reverse complement strand
AAGAAAAGACCTTAGACTTAGGCTAGAATCTGTTTCTACTGAATATGCCATGCTTAAGTCTAAATTTAATGATGCTGAATGTGAGTCCTGTTCTGTTGTCATGGGTGAGCTTGCTCAGTTGCGTTCTGTTCATGCTCAAACTCTATCTGAGCTTGAGACTGCACAGAAGCAGCTTTTGGAGGTGGATTCTAGACCTCAGGATATTATTGAATGCATGAACGGTTCTTTATTACGCGAAAGCATTAATTTACGAGATAAGCATGTTCATGATTTAGAGGCTAGATTGGAGAGAGCCGGTAGTTCTAAGGATGTGCAGCCTGTGTGTGACACTTGCATTACCCTTAAGGACCAGCTAGGCACTGTTAGAGAGCGAGCTGAAAACCTCATGTCTGAAAATGAATACCTTCTTTCCGTGGTTAATAAATGCACTGAGGGAAAGGGTAGGATGGATTTGCTCTTGGCCAAGACCAAGTTGTGTGCTGACAGAGCAGGGGTAGCTCTAGGTTTGGGTTTTGAGAGGATCTCTTCAGACAGTAAGACCAAAACTGTTTTTACCTCTCCCACTACCTTAGAGAAAGAGAGAGCTCTGTTAGACACCCCATCAGCCAAAAAGCCTACCTGACCACCAAAGAAAACCACACCTCCTGCCAAGAAAATCCCTCCCAAGAAAACCACTCAGAAGAAACCCAAGGAGCCTGTGAGAGTTGCTCCTGTGACCCATGAGAGTGCCCCGAGGAGAATTTTTCACTGTTCCTATTGTCAGCGGGTGGGTCATTTGGTTGGGTTTTGTTTTCGTCGCATCAAGGATGAGCGACGCTCTCAGGCGATGAGTTATCAGGGCATGCATTACCCATCTTTAGGTATGCATGAGTCTGAGTTTTACTATCGTCCTGCTTTTGAGGCTCCTCGTGCTTCTCGGAGAGGTTTTGCTCCTCGAGGTGTTCACCATGTTCCATATGGTGGTAGACCTCGGGCGAGTAGCTTTGTACCTCGTCAGAGTAGGAGACCTCGTCATGCTTTTCGATCACTGCATGTAGGTAGACCTCGCACTTTGCATCATTCAGATTATCATGTGCGTAGACCGTCTACCTTTACTGCGCCTACTACTCGTGTCACTCAGTGCTGGATGCCTCGTCATTATTTCACTCACCCCAGCACTGAGCGATCGAGATATTCTTATCATGTGTAGGCGACAGATCGAGGCTTGGAGGGCACGTGGATCATGGACTCCGGTTGTTCGCGCCACATGACTGGAGATGCTGCATGGTTCTCCAGCCTCACCACAACCAAGCAAAGGGAACATATCACCTTCGGAAACAATCGAAGGAGTAGAGTGAAAGGTAAAGGTGTGGTAAGAATTAACTCGAATTTCACTCTCAAAGATGTTGCTTTGGTTGAAAACCTGGGATACAATTTGCTGTCTGTATCTCAGTTGCTTGATGAGGGCTTCGAAGTGCGATTCCATCGCGATACTTCGCAAGTGCTCAATTCTGATGGCGTTGTGGTGTGTAAGATCTTTAGAGTTGGGAGAGTTTTTGGAGCTGATTTTTCAGAGTCATCTGGATCTTCTCATTGTCTTATTGCACATTCGACTTCTGAGCTTTGGAAGTGGCATAGGAGACTAGGGCATATGAGCTTTGAGTTGCTCGCTCGTCTGAGCGCCATAGGTCTGATCCGAGGATTGCCCAAGCTCAAGTTTGAGAAGAATTTAGTTTGCGCTCCTTGTCGACATGGAAAAATGATTGCCGCTTCGCATTCGCCAGTCACCACAGTGATGACTGAACAACCCGGAGAACTTCTCCACATGGACACTGTAGGTCCTTCTCGGGTTAGTTCTTTAGGCGGCAAGTGGTATGTATTAGTTATTGTCGACGATTTCTCTCGCTACTCTTGGGTCTTCTTTCTTGCCAGCAAGGATGAAGTGTTTTCACACTTTTGGAGCTTGGCTTTGAGACTTTTTACTGAACTCCCTGGTGCATTGAAATTCATTCGAAGTGATAATGGCACTGAGTTCAAAAATAGTCTCTTTGTTGACTTTTGCATGGAGCATGGCATAGAACATCAATTCTCTGCTCCGCGGGTTCCTCAACAGAACGGTGTTGTTGAGAGAAAGAACCGCACTTTGGTTGAGATGGCTAGGACGATGCTTGATGAGCATAGGACTCCTAGAAAATTCTGGGCTGAGGCCATGAACACTGCTTGTTACATCTCAACCGAATCTTCTTGCGCTCAATTTTAAATTTGACATCTTATGAGCTGCGTTTTGGGAGACAGCCCAAGGTCACTCATCTTCGAGTTTTTGGCTGTCGCTGCTTCATCCTAAAACGTGGTAATTTGGACAAATTTGAGTCACGCTCTTCTGACGGGATCTTTTTGGGTTACACTACTCATGGTCATTCTTATCGTGTTTATAACTTGGAGACTAACACTGTCATCGAGTCATGTGATGTGACTTTTGATGAATCAACCCCCTCTGTTAGTTCTATTTTTGAACAGGCAAATGAACACGACATGGAACAGACATTATTCGAAGAAGAAGATCCCGGAGAATTCGAGAATGAACCCCTACTTCCCTCGACATCAACCCCCGAAGCTGACCCCGCTTCAACTACTTTGGCACGAGGTCCCGAAGCGACTACCTCAACATCGGTCATCTTGGACCACTCCAACGCACAAGTTGAGGGGGAGACTGCATCCCGGCGCGAGGCCCCACACCATGTTCAAAGGATGCACCCTCCCGAGCAGATCATTGGTGAGCTTGATCAAAGGGTAACTCGTTCTCATGCCCATTTCACTAATGCTGCTTTTGTTGCTTCTTTCGAGCCCTTAGATGTTAGTCATGCACTTTCTGATTCTAGTTGGATCAATGCCATGCATGAAGAGCTTGAAAATTTTGAGAGAAACCAAGTCTGGTCATTAGTTGATCCTCCACCAAATGTTCATTTCATTGGAACAAAATGGATTTTCAAAAATAAACAAGGGGAGGATGGGACAATAGTTAGAAACAAGGCTAGACTTGTAGCTCAGGGCTTTTCTCAACTAGAAGGGATTGATTTTACTGAAACTTTTGCACCTGTTGCTCGCCTTGAGGCCATTAGGATTTTGCTTGCCTTTGCGACATCCCGGGGATTCAAACTCTATCAAATGGATGTCAAAAGTGCTTTTCTTAATGGCTTCATAGGTGAAGATGTTTATGTAAAACAACCCCCTAGTTTTGAAAACCTCAAGTACCCACATAAAGTCCTTAAACTTCATAAGGCTCTTTATGGACTCAAGCAGGCCCCTCGGGCTTGGTATGATTGACTTAAGTCTTTTCTGCTTGAGCGAGGGTATTTGATGGGCTTTGTTGATAAAACGTTGTTTACTCTCAAGCATGGCAAAGATTTCCTCCTAGTTCAGATTTATGTGGATGATATCATCTTTGGTGGCTCTTCTCATGCTTTGGTTGCCGAGTTTGCAGATACCATGAGCAGGGAATTTGAAATGTCAATGATGGGTGAACTCACATTTTTCCTTGGTTTGCAAATCAAGCAAAGCAAACAAGGTACTTTTGTTCACCAGACAAAGTACACCAAGGACCTGCTCAAGAAATTTGACATGTCCGATGCGAAGCCCCTCGCCACTCCAATGGCTACATCTGTAGCTTTGGATCCTGACGAAGATGGAGAAGCCGTAGATCAGAAGGAGTTCCGAAGCATGATTGGCTCTCTCCTCTACTTGACTGCTACGAGGCCAGACATACATTTCGCAGTGTGTCTGTGCGCTCGTTTTCAGGCTTCACCACGAGCTTCGCACCGCCAAGCGGTTAAGCGCATCTTAAGGTATCTCAAACACACCCTTGAATTTGGCATATGGTATTCAGCGTCTTCATCTTTATGTCTTCGAGGATATTCCGATGCGGATTTTGCTGGGTGTAGAATTGATAGGAAGAGTACCTCTGGTACTTGTCATTTTCTGGGTACTTCACTGGTTTGCTGGTCTTCCCGCAAACAGTCTAGTGTTGCACAATCGACGGCTGAGGCCGAATATGTTGCTGCAGCTAGCTGTTGCTCTCAGATTTTGTGGATGGTTTCCACTTTGCGGGATTTCGGGTTAGAATATAAGAGTGTTCCACTTTTCTGTGATAACACTAGTGCTATTTGTATTGCAAATAACCCGGTTCAGCACTCCCGAACCAAACACATTGATGTGCGGTATCATTTTCTCAGAGATCACAATGAGAAGGGTGATATTGAACTTCAATATGTTGATACCCAACACCAGCTAGCCGACATTTTTACAAAACCCCTCGATGCTTCTCGATTTGCCTACTTGCGTGGGGAACTTGGTATTTGTCACCCTTACGGTATTTTGTGAGGGGGAGCTGTTTTAGATGGATGTGCCTTTGCTAAGTGTGTTGAAATTGCATTTACATCTTTTGCACTTGTATGCCTGCTTATAATTCATGAAATCATGACAGCTCAGCTCTTTTTAATTCATCTGAAACATTCATGTGCATGATGTTTTCTTTTCAAAATCAAATCATGCTCACTGCTTAATCTTGAATCTAGCATGTTTAGGCAGGACTGCTTTAGCTATCTTTTATCTGCTTGATAGCAAGACACTGTTCATTGGATGCTAAAAATTGCAACTTGAAAAATTGTTCTACATTTTCATGGATATTCATTAAGTGCCAAACAATTGGTTCACTCAGTTAAAATCAACATCTCCATGATTTGCATGTTTTAAGAGAAAAGATCCAGGTGGGTTTGTTTGTCGCACTACCCTATTCTAGACTGCTTACCATTGCACATAGGTCTGAACTGGAATAGTGTAGTGTATACCAAAATCTTTGCCTTAAGCTTCTTATGGCTTTCATGCCTAGGCTTGGTCGGATTGGAAAGTATAAGGTGGACAAACAAATAACCCCTGGCACTAAGAAAAGAACAACGAAAATTCATTGATTATCAAGTTTGCTTTTCATGCTCCATTTGAACTGGACTTGTCTGTCTAGAGTAGAAATTGACTAGCTTTGCGCAGTCCTTGCTCTTACTTGTCTAGTTTCCTTGACTAAGTGGTGATGCTTTTTATTTCAAAAATGATCAAATCACATGCTTCATCATGCTTTTAGAGAATATTAATTTGAGCTGAGCCCATGATCATTGGTGTTATTGTTGGCATATTTTTGCTTCATATGTCTTTGCAATTCTGCTCCTTTCGAAGCTTTGCATCTTTTACATGCTCCTTGATGCTTGCATTGCCAAGGGGGAGAAATTCCTAAAAAGGGACAGACTTGCTTCGTTCTCTGCCGCAAGGGGTATAATTTTCAAAGGGGGAGAACAGTTGACATAAAAGGGAAGAAGGTTCTTTATTGCCAAAGGGAAAACTTAACTCAGGGGGAGTTTTTATTGCCGAAGGGGCTTTTTACTCTTGTGAGAAAGGGGGAGGAAAATTCTTCTGTCAAGTGACATGATTTGGCTCTTTTCTGAGTTTTTATGGTCACTTGTGTGCTGAAATTTTTTAAATTTTTCTTGAACTTGGATTTGGTTGTCAATGCACTCATCAAGGGGGAGATTGAGAAACCAAGGGTTGGTTTCGGTGTTTTGTGATGAGTGATTGACATGCCTTTTTACCCTCTGTTCGAAGGGTACCTCCGAAGGGTGTTCGGAGGTTGTACCTCCGAAGGTGTTTGGAGGAGGGTACCTCCGGAGGGGCTTCGGAGGTTGTACCTCCAAAGTGTATTCGGAGGTGGTTTCACCGAAGTGTGTTCGGTGGCTGGTTGCTGCAGCTGTGCAGCGGAGTGTGCTTGTCGGAGGGGTCCGATAGTACACGATGACTGGGTGTGTACCGAAGGGTTCGGTACTTTGGGCGGTACACCGGAGTGTGTACCGGAGGTTGCTAACCCGGAGAGGTCTCCGGAGTGTTGGATACACTTGTCTGTTTGTCTATGGTGCGCAGGGACTTCGGAGGCGACGGACGAACGTAGCAGGTGAACCTAGGTCAAGCGGGAGGCTTGATGCCAGGGGAGCAGGGAGCTCCGTCACGGTGGCTGCGAAGGTGGTCCGGGTCGGTCCTCGGGTCGAGGCGTGCCAGGTGAAGGCAGAGAGTGCGGAGCGTGGCTCCGGCTGAAGGTACTCCGAGACAAAGTCCTCGGAGGTGAGGCACTTCGAAGGTACTCCGGATGGAGTGACTTCGGAGTTGGATGGAACAAGTCCTCTGCGGAGGCAAGGAGTTTGAAGTGTGCTCCGGAGGGAGACATTCGAAGGTTGCCCGACGAAGGTCTCAGAAGTCGAGGCGCATCGAAGGCATGGTCCGGGTGAGGCTCATCGAGGAGTGTGCTCGGGGAGAGACACTGCGACGAAGTACTCATGGAATGCTTCGTGCGGAGGCCTTGGACGAAGGAGGAACTTCGAAGGGTGGTACTCCGAAGGTGGGGCTTCGGAGAGAGGAAGGCTTCGGAGCGAGGCTAGCTCCGGAGTGTGGTTGACTTGAGGTGCTTCGGCCTGGATGGCTTCGGTACACAGACTGACGGAGTTCGAGCTGGGTGAAGCTGCGAAGCCGTGGTGGTCCACTCCGGAGGTGTTGGTGCGAAGGCCCAAGGGCTTTGACGTATTCGGCTCAAAACCGTCACTGTATCGGAGGTCATCTTCGGTGAAGCGAAGGCCACCAGACTCAAGGCTTCTCGCCGAAGCTACCGCACCCTCGCGTGCGAAGGGAGGCTCCGGAAGGTCAAAGACTGCAAAGGCTGACACTGTTTGCTCTGCAAAAAGCTAACGTTGTCCCCTCTGCAAAGCTGACAAAGAAGCCTCCAAAATAAAGGTGGACTACCTTTTGTACCCCTCTGTTCTGTAGAGACAAATCCTTTGTAAACCCTAGGGGTAAAGTAGTCACTTCCTTTGGGTGAACTGTGGGCTATAAATATGGGGGCTTGGTAGGTAACATTTAACACTTTGAGCATTTACTGTTGAGCTCCTGTAGCCACATACCTCGCTGTATTCATCCAGAGTTCAACTTATTTGTGTTCCTTGTTCAAGCGGTGAAGCCCTGCTTCTTTGTGCTTTTTGCTTGAGCTCGCGTTACATACCTCGCTAGTTGTAGTGCACCGAAGCCTGTCTAGGCGAAGGTTGTCTTTTGTGCGAAGTGTGTTTTTCAGCGTGCTGTCGCTCTGTGTAACAGGAGGCAAGACCTCGCTGCTTACTAGCGAAGCCCTGATCGAAGCCCGTTTTGCTTCTTGTGTCGAAGCCCTTAGCGAAGTCCGTTTGTGTGCGTTTAGACCTTCGTGTGCAAAGCCCAGCACCAGTTGCTGCCGCTAAGTACTTGGTCGAAGTCCTCAGTAGGGTGTCCACTCTTGCAAAGGGTGAAGTGCGAAGCCTGCTCGAAGCACCCTGTGTGAGGAGCCTGCACTGACTTAGCAGAGTAGATTTTCGAGGGTTGTTAGTGGAGCGAAGTCTTCTTGGCTTCGAACTTTTGCTCCTGCGAAGCCTGTGTTCGGAGCTGTCGAAGCACCCCCGAACCAGACCTTCGAAGGTTGTGTTCGAAGCCTGTTCCACAGAAGACAGGATTAAAACCGAAGGCTGTTTTTAGCCTGAAATTTTAAAAGCTCCCATTCACCCCCCTTCTGGTCGCCGTTTCGGTCCAACAGAAGGCTTATCTTTTTTCTCTTTAGATTAGTCTTTTACCGTTTTAGCCCTATCAAGGGTACCGAATAGTCTCCACTATGTCGGTTGTAACAGAGGGGTAAAAGGGTCCTTTCCTTAAGGTTTTGGCCTATAAATACCCCCCGTTTTACCCTGTAATGAGGATCGAATTCTGAGTTATTCAATAAACATCTTCGAACTATTTTGAGCTATTATCCACTTCAGAGGCTTGAAATAGTTTACTTAACAAACACTTCGTTTGTTAGTTTCTAACCTCTAGAAACCTGTTAGCGTAATCTTTTACGCCAACAGTTGGCGCCGTCCGTGGGGAACTTAGTCCAATAAACTTCGTTCTCTACCAAGTTCTCAAACCATGCCTCCCAAGCGGAGTTTAGATGGTAGCCCTACTCCGAGGTCCCCTCGGACCTCCGGAGCAAGATCTTCAAACACAGTTGAGGTCGGAGGACCTTCGACATTTCCTCCACCTCAGACTCCGGAAGGGATTCCCCTTCCTCGAGCATACGGAGTTCCTCCCCCAACTCCATCCATACTTCGGCCAACCGGAGCTCCTCTTCCACCTCAAGTTCCACTTCGAACTGATGCATACAGTTCTCAAGACCCGGAAGGCCCTACCGGAGGAGATGAAGATGGTCTTGGCAATATGGCTGCTCAAATGGCCAGTCTCCAAGCTGAAGTAACAAGGTGGCGGCAGGAAGCCGTAGATAGGCTTCGTTCTCAAGCCACCCCAGTCATCCCCGAAGTGCCCGAAGACGACGAGCTTCCTTATCCCGAAGCCCCGTAGAACGCTTTGTTCGACACCGAATCCCCGCTGCACCTTGAGCTACAGAAAGTGTGCTTCAATCCCAAGTTCAAAACTTCGAAGCTCTGCAAATATTCTGGAGATGAAGACCCTGTGGAGTTCTCTCGCTCTTATGCATTGGCAATTGAGGCCAGTGGAGGAGTGCGAGACGCCATGGCCAAATGTTTCCCTCTAGCTCTTGAAGGGGTGGCACTGCGGTGGTTCTGGTCCTTGAAGCCAGGGTCAATCAGAACCTGGGAACAATTAAGGAAGAAGTTCATAAGCAACTTTCAGGGTACCTTCGTACCCCCGATGACAACAGGAAGTCTTTTCCAGGTGAAGCAGCTCCCCGGAGAGACTTTAAGGCAGTATTTTAAGCGCTTCGCTCATACGAAGTCACAAATTTGAGGGTTAACTACATCCTCTGTAGTTGATGCAGCTCGAGAGGGAGTTACCCATGCGGGCCTCCTTGATAAACTTCACCGGAAGCAGATATCTTCTGTTGCTCAGCTGAGGTCTTATTTCGAAGAGTATGCAAGGTCAGAAGAAGGGTGTTTTCAGAGAACTGCTGCAACTCCGTCAATCCTGCAAGAAGTCAAGCTAGAAGTGAAGACATCAACACAGTCGCAGGGACATAGCTTTGAAACGCAGCATGACAGGCGTCGGGGGCAAAAGCATCCTCGTTCAGAAGTCTTGAACATTGCACCTCCGCAGAAATTTTCCCCTAAGACTTCGCAACCTTCAGGAAGCAAGACCAGCGGCTGGAGGCCGCCAAGGAAGCCGGCTGGCAAAGCCCAGGCCTTTTCCGCTGTATCCACGGTGAGAATCGAAGTCACGCAACTGATGCGTGTAAGTCTATACTCGCTTTAAGAGGCGAGTACCTTGAAAGAACTTCGGGTCGAGGCACTACCGACCGAGTTCCGACCGAGGTGCGCCCAGAGCCTGTCCATACTGTGGCGCGTATAGATAACTTCGACCCTGCAAGACGGCCTCCCGTGGTCAATGTTACGCCACCTCCGAAGCAGGAAGATGGTCAAGATCGAGGGAAAAGAGTAGTCCTCCCCATTTCCGGAGGAGGGACCCTTGGAAGTATGTCGAAGAGGCGGAGAAGAGAATATGTCCGAGAAGTGGGCCATATCGGAACTTCTTCGTCCGCAGCTGCTATGCCTGAATGGTCCCATGTGCCGATATCTTTTTCTGAAGATGATGCAGTTGGCATAAAGTTTCCACATGCATACTCACTTATCATCACTGCCGACATAGCAGGGACTGAAGTTCGGAGAGTACTGATCGACGGAGGGAGTTCAGCGGATATTATCTTCGTCCAAGCCTTCGATCAACTCTGTATCTCCAGGAAGCATCTTCTCCCAGCAGCTCGTCCTTTGCAAGGCTTCGCAGGACCCCCTCTTGATGCCCTCGGCCAAATAGGCCTAGAGGTCACCTTCGGAGAGGGGCTACTGGCTAGGACGGAGGAAGTGATTTTTGATGTTGTGGATGCCCCATATGCATACAATGTTATCTTCGGAAGGGGCATGTTGAATCAATTCGGAGCTGTGGTGCATGATAATTATCTGTGTATGAAGATGCCCACACAAGCGGGAGTGCTCACTGTTTTCGGAGATCAGGCCACTGTGCGAAGAGCGGAATATGGTAATGGCCCCCCTCTTGACCCGGGGAAGGTGAACAGTGTGCAAGGCAACCTGGGGGATTTTTTTGCTTCAGGCGAACCTTCGAAGAAGTCTTTCCCAAGGCCAAGCCCTGAAGGGGAGATTATAATGAAGGTTATTGTCAAAGACAGCAAAGAATATTCATTTCAATTTGGCAAGGATTTGCCTCTAGAAGTCGCTACTTCGTTAGAAAAAGTAGTTGAAGAGAATTTAGATTACTTTGCTTGGTCTGATGAGGACATTACCGGAGTCAGTCGGGATATTATTGAGCATAGTTTACTTGTGAACCCGAAGGTTCGGCCTGTCCGGCAAGGACTCCGGAAGCTATCTACGGAGAGGGCCATCCTTGCTAAAGATGAAGTGGAATAGTTGCTGAAGGCTGGGATTATCAGAGAAGTAGCTCATACGAAGTGGCTAGCCAACCCAGTCTTCGTTAGGAAGAAATCTTCCAGGAAGTGGTGCATGTATATTGACTTTACATCTTTGAATAAAGCATGCCCCCGTGACCCCTATCCCATGCCCCGAATTGATCAATTGGTCGACTCCACTGCCGGTTCGGAGTTATTAAGCTTCCTTGACGCGTATTCCGGCTATCATCAAATCTGGCTAAAGCGCGAAGATGAAATCAAAACAAGCTTTGTAACTCCTTCAGGAGTCTTCTGCTATGTAAGGATGCCCTTTGGCTTAAGAAATGCTGGGGCAACTTTTTCGAGGTTAATTGCTAAGGCTCTAGGTCATCAAATAGGCCGCAATGTAGAAGCTTATATGGATGACATTGTAATAAAGAGTGCTTTAAAGCACCAATATAGCCTAGACTTAGCAGAAACATTCAATAGCCTTCGGGCATGTGGAATCCGTCTTAACCCCAAAAAATGTATCTTCGGGGCTCATGCTGGGAAGTTGTTAGGATATATAGTTTCAAGCAGAGGGATCGAAGCTAGCCCCACTCAAATAACTGCGTTGCAAAGGATGGCTCCTCCGGAAAATTTGAAGCGAGTGCAAAAACTAACTGGTCGTCTTGCAGCAGTTAGCAGATTCTTGGCAAGGTCTGCGGAGAGAAGTTTGCCCATTTTCAAAGCATTGAAGGGGTCCGGAGATTTTGCATGGACACCGGAGTGTCAAAAAAGCTTCGACGATATTAAGAATTATCTCAGTAACCTCGCTACACTCACGGTGCCTATTGCGGACGAAATCCTACTACTTTACCTTGCGGCTACTGGCTCCGCTGTCAGTGCAGTCCTTGTTAGAGAAGTTGATTTCAATGGGAAGTTGGTATAGAATCCAGTCTATTTTGTATCCGAAGCATTGTCCGGAGCAAAAACAAGATATTCCGATCTTGAGAAGTTCACCTATGCTCTGATAATGGCTTCGAGGAAGTTAAGGCATTATTTCTTAGCACATAATGTGATCGTACCAACTTCATATCCCTTGGGAGATATTGTTGGACCGGAAATGGCGACTAGAGGGGGTGAATGGGAGCTTTTAAAATTTCAGACTAAAAATAGCCTTCTATTTTACTTCTGTCTTCTGCGGAACAGGCTTCGAACACACCCTTCGAAGTTCTGGTTCGGAGGTATTTCATAGCTCCGAAATCAGGCTTCGCAAGGAGCAAAAGTTCGAAGCCAAGAAGACTTCGCTCTACCCACAACCCCGAAAATTCAGCTCTGCTAAGTCAGTGCAGGCTCCGCACACAGGGTGCCTTCGAGCAGGCTTCACACTACACCCTTCGCAAGAGCAGACTTCCCTCTATGGACTTCGACCAAATACTCAGCGGCAGCAACTGGTGCTAGGCTTCGTACTTCGAAGGTCTAAACGCACACTGAACAGACTTCGCCGAGGACTTTGACAAGGGAAGAAAAACGGGCTTCGATCTAAGCCAAGACCAGTGCTTCGCTAGTAATCAGAGAGGTCTAGCCTCCAGTTTACACAGAGCGAACAGACACTGAAAAACACACTTCTCTCGAACACACTTCGCTCGAACATGCTTCTCACACACTTCTCCAGAAAAGATTCAGTGCACAAACTCAACTCAAAAGAAGTGAGACACAGAGAGATCTAAGCATGCAGAGAAGTACGCATACAAGTTCAAGCAGTAAATGAAAACAGAATCAAAGCTTCAATGCTTGAATAGGGAACACAAAATGAACTCACAGGATGAATACAAGGTATGTGGCGGCTAGCACAGGAGCTCAAAAATGAATGCTCAAAGTCTTGATGTGACCTAGCCAACCTCCACTATTTATAAGCACTATTCAGCCTTGTGAATAGACTACTTTACCCCAAGGGTTCACACCGGTTTTGTCTCATCAGAACAGGGGGTACAACTGGTAGTCTACTTTATTTGGAGGCTTCTTTTGTCAGCTTCGCAGAGGGGACAGTACCATCTTTTGCAGAGCAGACGCTGTCAGCCTTTGCAGTTTTGGACCCTTCTGAAGCCCCCCTTCGCACGCGAGGGGTGCGGTAGCGTCGGTGAGAAGCCTTGAGCCTGACGACCTTTGCTTCACCGAAGTCAGCCTTCGATACAATGGCGGTTTTGAGCCGAAGCCGTCAAAGCCCTTGGGCCTTCGCACCAACACCTTCGAAGTGGACCACCATGGCTTCGTAGCTTCTCCCAGCTCGAACTCCGTCAGTCCATGTACCGAAGCCATGCAAGGCCGAAGTACATCAAGTCAGCCTCACTCCGGAGCCAGCCTCGCTCCGAAGCCTGCTTCACTCCGAAGTCAGCTTCACTCCAAAGCCCCACCTTTGGAGTACCACCCTTCGAAGTCCCTCCTTCGTCCAAGGCCTCCGCATGAAGCATTCCATGAGCACTTCGTCGCAGTGTCTCTCCTCGAGCACACTCCTCGACGAGCCTCACCCGGACCATGCCTTCGACGCACCTCGACTTCTGAGACCTTCGTCGGGTATACCTTCGAGTGTCTCCCTCCAGAGCACACTTCAAACGCCTTGCCTCATTACTGAGGACTTAGTCCACCATACTCCGAAGTCACTCCATTTGGAGTACCCTTCGAAGTGTCTCGCCTCCGAGGACTTCGTCTCGGGGTACCTTCACCCGGAGCCACACTCCATACTTACTGCCTTCCCCTTGCGCACCTCGACCCGAGGTCCGACCTCGACCCCTTCGCAGCCTTCGTGACGGAGCTCCCTGCTCCCTTGGCATCAAGCCTCCCGCTTGACCCAGGTTCACTTGCTACGAACCGTCCGTCGCCTCCGAAGTCACCTGCGCACCACAGACAAACAGACAAGTGGATCCAGTACCCCGGAGACCTCTCCGGTAAGCAACCTTTCACACACACTCCGGTGTACCATCCAAAGTACCGAGACCTTCAGTACAACCTAGTCATTGTGTACTGTCGGACCCCTCTGACAGGCACACTCCGCTGCAACAGCTGCAGCAACCAGAGCCCACCGAACCCTTCGGTGAAACCACCTCTAAACCCCTTCGGAGGGACCGCTTCGAATCAGAGGGTAAAATTTGTCAATCACTCATCACAGACTCTGAAATGAACCCTTGGTTTCTCAATCTCCCCCTTGATGAGTGCATTGACAACCAAATTCAAGTTTAAGAAAATTTGAAAAATTTCAGCTCACAAGTGACCATAAAAACTCAGAAACGAGCCAAATCATGTCACTTGACAAAAGAATTTTCCTCCCCCTTTTTAACAGAGTAAAAGCCCCTTCGGCAAATCTTTCCCTTGGCAAGATAAAACTCCCCCTGAGTTATTTTACCCCCTTGCTGCAGAGAACGTAAAAATTTCCCCCCCTTTGGCAATGCAAGCATCAAGGAGCATGTAAAAGATGCATAGCTTCGAAATGGGCAGAGTTGCAAAGACACATAAAGCAACAAATATGCCAACATTAATACCAATTATCATGTGCTCAGCTCAATTTAACATTCTCGAAACACATGATGACAACATGTGATTTTATCATTTTGAAATAAAAGCATCACCACTCAATCAAGGTAACTAGACAAGTAAAAGCAGAGACTGCGCAAAGCTAGCCAATTTCTACTCTAGACAGACAAGTCCAGTTCAAGTGGAGCATTAAAAGCAAACTTGATGATTCAATGAATTTTGTTGTTCTTTTCATAATGCCAGGAGTTATTTGTTTGTCTACCTTATACTTTCCAATCAAGCCAAGCCTAGGCATGAGAGCCATCAGAAGCTTAAGGCGGTGATTTTGGCATATACTACACTATCCCAGTTCAGACCAATGTGCAATGGTAAGCAGTCTAGAATAGGGTAATGCGACAAACAAACCCACCTGGATCTTTTTGCTTTTAAGCATGCAAATTATGTATTTTTGGAATTTGAATTAAGTGAACAAATTGTTAGCACTTTATGAATATCCACGAGTAAGTAGAACAATTTTTTTTAAAGTTGAAATGTTTAGCATCCAGGAAAAAAGGAGTCTTGCAATCAAGCAGATAAAAGACAGCTAAAGCAGTCCTGCCTAAACATGCTAGATTCAAGACTAAGCAGTGAGCATGATTTGATTTTGGAAAGAAAAATCATGCACAAAATGTTTTAGACATATTAAATAGAGCTGAGTTGACATGATTTCATGAATTAAAATCAGGCATATAAGTGCAAAAGATGTAAATGCAATTTCACACACAATGAGCATATGCAAGACAGTCAAAATCTGCTCCCCCTCACAAAATGCCGTAAGGGTGACAAATACCAAGTTCCCCACGCAAGTAGGCAAAACGAGAAGCATCGAGGGGTTTTGTGAAAATATCGGCTAGCTGGTGTTGGGTATCAACATATTGAAGTTCAATATCATCCTTCTCATTATGATCTCTGAGAAAATGATATCGCACATCAATGTGTTTGGTTCTGGAATGCTGAATCGGGTTGTTTGCAATACAAATAGCACTAGTGTTATCACAGAAAAGTGGAACACTCTTATAATCTATCCCGAAATCCCGCAAAGTGGAAACCATCCACAAAATCTGAGAGCAACAGCTAGCTGCAGCAACATATTCGGCCTCAGCCGTCGATTGTGCAACACTAGACTGTTTGTGGGAAGACCAGCAAACCAGAGAAGTACCTAAAAAATGACAAGTACCAGAGGTACTTTTCCTATCAATCCTACACCCAGCAAAGTCCGCATCGGAATAACCTCGAAGACACAAAGAGGAAGACACTGAATACCAAATGCCAAATTCGAGGGTATGTTTGAGATACCTGAGAATGCGCTTTACCGCTTGGCGGTGCGAAGCTCGTGGTGAAGCCTGAAAACGAGCGCACAGACACACTGCGAAGTGTATGTCCGGCCTCGTAGCAGTCAAGTAGAGGAGGGAGCCGATCATGCTTCGGAACTCCTTCTGATCTACGGCTTCTCCATCTTCATCAGGATCCAATGCTACAGATGTAGCCATTGGAGTGGCGAGTGGCTTCACATCAGCCATGTCGAACTTCTTGAGCAGGTCCTTGGTGTACTTCGTCTGGTGGACGAAAGTACCTTGTTTGCTTTGCTTGATTTGCAAACCAAGGAAAAAAGTGAGTTCGCCCATCATGGACATCTCGAACTCCCTGCTCATGGCATTTGCAAACTCAGCAACCAAAGCATGAGAAGAGCCACCAAAGATGATATTGTTGGGGGAAATTACTTCATTTCCAGGACTTAAAGGTTAACCCTCCGAAGGCTCTAAGAAGGTCCCGAAGATGGTCGACTAATGCTCGATGATACGTCAGCACGGTCGAAGGGTGCCACGATGCGAAGTCTCGGAGGACCCTCCGAAGGGAGAGAGGAGGCTTCGAAGCAGGAAGACGTGACTGATTGGATGCCCTGCTTATCCATCTACCCTGCAGCACTTTACCGTGTATAACCTTGTTTATAATACTGAAGGTCATTTGTAATATAAGGGTAAATAGGTCTATTCCTTAAGCCTTTCTCCCTATAAATACCCCCCTTTGTACCTTGTAAGAGGGATCCAGAACCAGTGGTTCAAACACACATATTCGGACCTCTTGAGTTATTATCCTTTACGGAGGCTCAAGTTTGTCCTAAAAGCACAAACCTCTTGTTTGTTTGTTCTTAATTGCTAAGAACCTGTTGGTGTAACTTTTACGCCAACAGTTGGCGCCGTCCGTGGGGATCCAAGTTCTAAAAGCTTGTTCTCTACTGCTGACTGCACTCTGAAGAAAACTTATGGGGGGAGCCTCGGAATCCTGAGATTCCGCGCACCCTTCAGTTAAGGGCTTCTTAGTGCAGCCCGAAGGCCTTCCCTCGACCCCCTCGAGTCGTTCGAAGCCTTCCATTTCCAAGACACCTCATCGACTAACCATGCCTCCGAAGCGTGGTCAAGCTACAGGTCCCCTTCGAAGGTCCCCTCGGACCAACGGAGCCGGACCCTCAGCTAATCCGACGGTTCCTGCCGGAACCGATGGGCGTCGAGCGCCCCGGGGCCCTCTACCCCCCCTACAATGCTTCAGACCGACTACGCAGCAAGCCAAGACCCTGAAGTTCCCTCCGACGAAGACGAAGGCCCTCCCGAAACCGAGGCTACGCAGCTAGCCAGGCTTCAGGAGGAGGTGTCCAGATGGAGGCAGGAAGCTGCCGACAGACTCCGCACTCAAGCTTCCACTGAAACTCCAAGAGGGCCTCCAGACGATGGAGGCCACAACCCCCCAGAAGTTATACAAGTCCAAGAAGAGGCCGAGAATGCGTCCTTCGACAATGAGTCTCCATTGCACCCTGATCTGCAGAGAGTGCCTTTCGACCCCAAGTTCAAGGCCTCGAAGCTGCACAAGTACTCCGGGGGGTCGGACCCCGGGGAGTTCGCCCGCTCGTACGCCCTAGCTATAGAAGCAAGCGGAGGGGTACGAAGCACCATGGCAAAATGCTTCCCACTTGCTCTCGAAGGTGTGGCGCTCCGGTGGTTCTGGTCCCTAAAACCAGGATCGATCAAGTCATGGGAACTACTCAAAAAGAAGTTCGTAAGCAACTTCCAAGGCACTTTCGTGGCCCCGATGTCCACGGGAAGTTTGTTCCAAGTAAAGCAGCGGGAAGGAGAAACCCTCCGAGAATACTTCACACGCTTCGCCCACACCAAGTCACAGATCAAGGGCCTTACTACCTCTTCGGTAGTTGATGCTGCCCGAGAAGGGGTGCTGAACCCCGACCTCCTCAGCAAACTCCATCGGAAGCCGGTAACATCCGTAGCACAGCTCATGGCATACTTCGAGCAATATGCCAAGGCAGAGGAAGGATGCCTTCGGCGAGCTGAGGCAGCACTACCCACCCTCCGGGAAGTCAAAAGGGAGCCAGAGGCCACCGCTCCGCCACAACCTCCACAAGACAGCCGCCCTAGCGAGTATAGGCGAGGAAAAAAGCATTTCCGTTCGGAAGTACTAAACATTGCACCTTCAGCTTCGAAGGCACCGGCCAGTTTCCAGCAGGTAAAAAATTTTAAGGCTGGGCCGTCAGTACCTCAAGAAAGGGTGCCTGGAAGGAGCCAGAGTCATTTTTGCTGCGTGCATGGCGATAATAGAAGCCATGACACGAAGGACTGCAAGACGATATTAACCCTTCGGGGTGAATACATTGACCGAAATACCAGGAGGGGTACTTCGGACCGGGTTCCACCTGCGGCACGATCAGAGCCTGTTCAAACTGTGGCCCGAGCCGATGCCCTCGAAGCCCCTATACGGCTACCGGTGGCCAGTATTATGCCACCACCAAGGCACGAAGATCCGCAAGACCGCGGCAAGAGAGTGGTCCTACCCATCTCCGGAGGAGGGACCCTCGGCAGCATGTCCAAGAGACAGCGCCGTGAGTACGTCCGAGAAGTTGGGCACATTGGGACTTCAAGTTCCGCTGAAGGGATGCCAGAATGGTCCCGTGTACCCATCTCATTCACAGCCAGCGATGCAGTAGGGGTGAAGTTTCCCCATGCTGACCCATTAGTCATCTCTGCCGATATAGCAGGGGCTGATGTTCGGAGGATCCTGGTGGACGGTGGAAGCTCCGCAGATATACTCTTCGTTCAAGCCTTCGACCAGATGTGTATACCCCGGAAGCATCTACTCCCTGCAGCCCGGCCGCTTCAAGGGTTCTCAGGACCGCCTCTCGATGCCCTCGGCCAAATAGGCCTCGAGGTTGCCTTCGGAGAGGGGCCGCTGGCCCGAGTAGAGGAGGTGATTTTCGACGTGGTGGATGCCCCCTACGCCTACAATGCTATCTTCGGACGAGGGATGTTAAACCAATTCGGGGCTATAGCGCATCACAACTACCTTTGTCTCAAAATGCCCACGCAAGGTGGAGTGCTCACTATTTCAGGAGACCAAGCTGTAGCCAGAAGGACAGAATATGGCCACGGGCAGCCATTGGACCCTCGACAAGTGCACAATGTGGCGGAGAGCGCCAAAGAAGTACCAGAAGCCTTGAGCCCCCCGAAGGGATCCTCGCTCAAACCAAGCCCGGAGGGTGATGTCGAGACAAGAATAATCTCAGAAGACGGCAAAGAGTACCCAATAAAATTCGGCAAGGGGCTATCTCCGGAGATAACCGCCTCGTTAGAAGAAGTCGTCAAGAAGAATCTAGACATGTTTGCTTGGACCGACGAAGATATCACGGGGGTCGACCGAAGCATCATCGAGCACAGTCTACTCGTCAACCCGAAGGCCAAGCCAGTGCGTCAGGGGCTCCGAAAGCTATCAACAGAAAGAGCAAATTTAGCCAAGGCCGAAGTGGAAAAATTGTTAAAAGCTGGCATTATCAGGGAAGTGGCCCATACCGAGTGGTTGGCCAACCCTGTTTTTGTAAGGAAGAAGGATTCCAGCAAATGGCGCATGTGTATTGACTTCACATCACTAAATAAAGCATGCCCGCGAGACCCCTACCCAATGCCCCGAATAGATCAATTAATAGATTCCACAGCCGGCTCCGAACTATTAAGCTTCCTCGATGCATACTTCGGGTACCATCAAGTATGGCTGAAGAAAGAAGACGAGGCCAAGACGAGTTTCATAACTCCTTCAGGAGTATTCTGCTATGTAAGAATGCCGTTTGGTTTACGGAATGCCGGAGCCACATTTTCTCGCTTAATAGCTAAAGCTTTAGGCCATCAGATAGGCCGCAATGTCGAAGCCTACATGGACGATATTGTAATAAAAAGTGCTCAAAAGCATCAGCATAGCATAGATTTAGATGAAACTTTTGAGAGCCTCCGAACATGTGGAGTACGCCTCAATCCCGAAAAATGTATATTCGGGGCACAAGCAGGGAAGCTGCTAGGGTACTTAGTTTCGAGCAGGGGGATCGAAGCCAGTCCAACACAAATAAGTGCATTGCAAAGAATGGCTCCACCCGAGAATTTGAAGCAAGTACAGAAGCTAGCAGGAAGGCTAGCAGCACTCAGCAGGTTCCTGTCCAGATCGGCAGAGCGAAGCCTCCCAATTTTCAAGGCACTCAAAGGCTCCGAAAGCTTCAGCTGGACGCCGGAGTGCCAAAAGAGCTTCGAAGAGATAAAAGCCTACCTTGGAACATTATCAACCTTAACTGTTCCTCTTCCAGGGGAAACATTGCTTTTATACCTTGCAGCGACAGGGTCAGCAGTAAGCGCAGTACTAGTCCGAGAAGTCGAGCTCAAAGACAAGCTGGTACAAAACCCAGTTTATTTTGTCTCGGAGGCATTATCAGGAGCCAAGATCAGATACTCCGAGCTTGAAAAGTTTGCTTATGCTTTAGTAATGGCCTCGCGAAAGCTAAGGCATTATTTCTTGGCGCATAACCTTATTGTCCCTACATCGTATCCTCTTGGAGATATGCTCCGAAACAAAGATTCCACAGGCAGGGTTGGAAAGTGGGCAGTCGAGTTAGCACCCTTCGAAATCTCCTTCACAGCAAGGACGGCCGTTAAATCTCAAATTATAGCATATTTCGTAGCAGAGTGGACTCCATCTGCAGTATGGACTCCGGAAGAACCCTCCGACGGTTTCTGGACAATATTCTCCGACGGGGCCTATCAAGCATCAGGTGCCGGAGCAGGGGCAGTAATCTTCTCACCATCAGGACAAAAGGCAATGTACTCTGCAAGGCTTAACTTTCGAACCACTAATAACGTCGCCGAGTATGAAGGAATCTTGCTAGGCCTCCGAAAGGCTAAAGCACTCGGAGCTACAAGGATAATGATCAAGACAGATTCCCAAGTCGTCGCGGGACATATTGATAAAAGCTTCCAAGCAAAAAACCCACATCTCGCGCAATACCTTCAAGAAATCCGCAAGGCAGAAGCAGCATTCAAAGGGTTTACAGTTCGAAGCATACCGCGAGCAGAAAATCAACTTGCAGATATTCTTGCAAAGGCCGCAGCAGGAGCAGTAGACCTCCCGGAGGGCGCTTTCTATGAAGAATTAGAGCAGCCAGCAGCTGACCAAATACCCTCGTCAGAAGTAATGTGTATTGAAGCTACGGATTGGCGAACTCCAATAATAACTATGTTGCAAGGTAGCAATGACCCTCCGGAAGGCCAAGAAGCTCGAAGAGTGCAAACGAGAGCTCGAAATTACAAACTTATTGGGGAAGTACTATATAAAGCCGGAGTATGCTCACCACTGCTTCGATGCATCTCTCAACCTGAAGGACAAGACATACTTCGAGGCATCCACGAGGGGCTGTGCGGAGGTCATCTAGCTCCCAGAGCACTAGCAGGCAAGACGCTCCGGCAAGGTTTTTATTGGCCGACGATCGTCAGAGACGCCGAAGACCTAGTTCGGACATGCCAAGGCTGCCAATGGATGGGCCGAAGGAGCCATCGCCCGCCAGCTCAACTTCAAGTTATTGCCCCGGTATGGCCGATGGCTAGATGGGGCATGGACCTCATAGGCCCTTTCCCACCAGCAAAAGGCGGATTGAAATTTGCGGTCGTAGCAATAGAATACTTCTCAAAATGGGTGGAAGCAGAGCCGCTAACAGCCATCACATCAAAGAATGTGCAAAGGTTCTTCTGGCAGAATATTATATGCAGGTTCGGAGTCCCCAGAGAATTAACGGTGGATAATGGGACCCAGTTCGAAGCTGATACCTTCCAAACATTCTGTGAAGAACTGGGCATTAAGCTATGCTTCGCAGCAGTGCGACATCCGCAATCCAACGGAGCCGTCGAACGAGCCAACGAGAATATCCTCTCCGGGTTAAATCGCCGAATCGTCGGATTGGCCAAGGGCCTATGGGTCGAAGAGCTACCCAAAATTTTATGGTCTATCCGAACCACGCAAACTAGATCAACCGGCTTCACGCCATTCAGGTTGCTCTTCGGAGACGAAGCCATGACCCCTACGGAGCTCAAAGGGGAGTCACTTCGCGTAATTCAACACGAAGACGAAGATGATCGGAGTGCTTCAATAGACTTGTCGGAAGAAACAAGGCTTCGAGCTGTCGCCAACCTGACGAAGTACCAAGAGCACACAAAGACATGGTATGACCCGAAAGTCAAATTAACTGAGTTAAAACCAGGTCATCTAGTATTACGAAATGTAATAGCTCCGGGGAAGCTAGGAAACAAATGGGAAGGACCATATGTTATCTTACGCTCAGGTCGCCCCGGCTCGTTTAAATTAGCTAATTTAGAAGGAGAAGAGTTGAAACATGCGTGGCATGCGGAGCACCTTAAGAGATATTATGCTTAAGGCTTCCTTGTAATCACTTGTAACACTCCTTTTATAAATAAAGCTAAGGGGTTGAGATTTGTTTTGCCCTTCGAACATCCCACCCTCCGGATGGACGCATTCGAAGGTCGGTGATGCTAGCAGAGCCAAGCATTTTTCGGAAAAACCCAAGGGGCTTGCTACGAACCATTGGTTCAGTGGCTCCGCCAACCTACGGATTCCAGGCTCCGGCTTGTTAGGATCCGTAGAAGAGTCTAAGGACTTTAAACAAGACAGAATTTCAAACCTCCGGGTGCGAAGTATCTGTAAAAGAGCCGTATGTGGCCAACCTACGGATTCCAGGCTCCGGCTTGTTAGGATCCGTAGAAGAGTCTAAGGACTTTAAACAAGACAGAATTTCAAACCTCCGGGTGCGAAGTATCTGTAAAAGAGCCGTAGGTGGCCAACCTACGGATTCCAGGCTCCGGCTTGTTAGGATCCGTAGAAGAGTCTAAGGACTTTAAACAAGACAGAATTTCAAGCCTCCGGGTGCGAAGTATCTGTAAAAGAGCCGTAGGTGGCCAACCTACGGATTCAGGCTCCGGCTTGTTAGGATCCGTAGAAGAGTCTAAGGACTTTAAACAAGACAGAATTTCAAGCCTCCGGGTGCGAAGTATCTGTAAAAGAGCCGTAGGTGGCCAACCTACGGATTCCAGGCTCCGGCTTGTTAGGATCCGTAGAAGAGTCTAAGGACTTTAAATTTTTTGTCTAACTTATCGATGGTAACATGTGCAAAAATTCGAAGCATGCAGGTGCTCGGGCAATCATTGTGCCTAGCGAACCCTTATATAAGATAAAAGCTCCGCCACCCACAAGAGGGGTAGGAGGATAGGAGTCACACAGCATGCTGTCGAAGCATTCCGCATTAAAGTATTATATTCATACATCAGGAAAAATTGTTATCTAGACCCAAATAAAAACGGAGACCCTTTCGACCCCTAGAGCTACCCCTGCGGCTACTTTGCCCTTCGGAGCTTGAAGTCTTTTTAGGCCGGGAACTTCTCTTTTTCTTCGAGGCTCGCAGTTTCTTCTGCTCCTCCTGAAGTTCGGCCCACGTCAAGAGCCTTTCGGAGCCGGCCTCGGCAAGGTTTCCAGCTTGATACTCCGAGTCAGACCAGTCAACAGGCTCGGAGGACGAAGACCCCTCTTCCTGTTCTTCCTCTTTAATGTAAGACAAAACATCCCTTCGTACTTCAAGGGTAACTTCCCCCCCGTCTCCGCGAGGAACAGAAAAGCGAGAGCGGCGATAAGGCCTCAAACTCTCAAGAACTGCCCACTCCTTTCGAAGCTCGGCAGTAGTTTCCAAAAGTACGAAGTCAGGGCTCGAAGGGCATGACAGAACCTAAAAAAGAGAAGAACACCCAAGACAAGTACTGTTTATAACTTTCTCATTAAGTAAACAAAGTTTACAAGACCACAGGTACACAACAACCCTAAGCAGCTAGACCTGCGGGTCGGTTGGTGGAGCTGGGACCGAAGGCGCTGGCGAAGTCGGGAGTGGTGGCTTCGCCTGAGCTTGCTTTTGCCGGCGGGCCTCGTCGATCCAAGCCTTAGCAGCAACCTTGTGGTCCGCCTTCCATACTGATCGGAAAGCTTCCCACGCCGAAGCCACCTCCGAAGACGGCCGCAGCAGGTCATCATCCGCGAAGCCTCCAGGAGACGAACCACCAACCGAATCGAGGGGAATCCGAAGAGTTTCGAGGTGGCGAAGAACCCCGATGCCGGCACACTGTCCGGAGATCTCTCCGTACCGTACCCCAGAATTCTTCATCAGCGACGAAGCTACCTGGATCCTCGTCAGCTTCTGGTCGAGCGGCTCGAAGGTTGCAGCAGAGGTCGAAGGGCACATGGTGCCAAAGTACTCTAACGTACCCTGAAGAGCTTCCAAGGTACGGTCAGCAGTACTGGAATTCTTTCTATCTGCTACTTCCAGGCTTGCAACCGTTGCGTCCAACGCGGCCACCCGGAGCATCAGGGAACTCTTCTGAGCCATTGCCTGGCTAAGAGCCTCTTGAAGTTCCACCAGACGTCCGTTCGAAGCAGCCGCATCCTGGCGAAGCTTCTCGACCTCCGCACGGAGAACCACTCGTTCAGCTTCGGCTTCTTCGGCATGAGAGCGGAGGGCTTCAAAGGCTTCGTCAGACGCGGCCTTGGCCTTCCGTTCTTCCAAGAGTTCCTCATTCAGCCGGAGAGACCTCCCGGTGGACTCATCAAGGGCTGTTTGAAGGGCTGTAACCTTCCGGTTAAGTCGGTTAATTTCGACCTCACTGGAAGTCGCTGCCGCTCTAGCAAGGGCGAATTGCTGCAAGGAAAACAAGGTAAGTGCTAAAGAAGCTTTGATCATTAAAATACAGCAACTGCGGTGTCTTTTTCATACCTGAAGGGCAGCCCTTTCGAGGGCCGTGTTGAGGCTCGAAGCCCTAACTTCGCTCAAAGCGGAGATCAACTCCGAATTGGCAATATCCTGGCTTTTCTCAGCCAGGGGCTCCAGTAGCCTTCGAAGGCCGCTCCGATGCTCCAAGAAAGGAGCCAAAAGAGGGAGCCAAGACAAGGCCCGGGCGTCGTCCTCGGCAGCCTCGTCCTCTGAGTTGCCGACGGAGGGCGCCGCTTGGTCAACCCGAAGGCCCAAGCTGGAAATACTCTTACCCCTCCCCGGCACAAAGGGGGGAGAGGCAAGAGCATCTTGACCTTCGGCCGCCACATCTCCGGCTGGAGCCACGTTGTCGGAGGCGCCGTCAGTAGTCGAGGTCGCCACGACCGGAGCCAATTCCGTCCCAGGGAGCACATCGTCCGCTCCGAAGGATACGTTCTCTGCCACCGGGCTCGGAGCCCCCAGGGGAGCCGGAGGGTCCGCCCGGGTGACTGTCTCCGAGGAAGTAGGGACGTCGGGCACCACCGAGGCCTCGATACCCGAAGAGGTACCTGTTTCAATTATCAAGGTTAATTAACATATTCTGCAGATAGCAAGCGAATGCCGATGAAAAAAGAAAGAGCTCTGGGAAAATACCTCCAAGAGCCGCTTGAGGAAGGATCGCCGGATCCTCCAGGACTTCGTACATCCGGAGGATGTTGTCGAAGTCATCCCCCGAAGCCCTGACCTCGGTTTCGTCCGTCGGGGCCACAACCTCCGCAGAAACCCCTTCGGGTGCAGGCAAGTCGGAGGTAGAGCTTGACTCTACTTGCACGTTGACAGGCGCAGGAGGAGTCAGTAGGGTTACGTTAACATCCTCCCTGTCGGGGAGGTTTGTGGGGACCTCCCCCATGTCTTCGTCGATCAGAAGGTAATCTTCGAAAGCCTTCGCTGTGGCGCCTCCGGAGTCTTCTGTCTCTTCGGGAGTAGGGCTCCGCTCGTCCGGCGACGAAGAAGACGAAGCAGGCGTCAAGTGAGAAGGCTGCTTCACCGCCCTTTTCTGAGCGGGTTGCTTGCCAGCTTTTTTAGAGGACTCGGCCGCTGCTTTCCTCTTGCGAGCCGCCGCTCCAGCCGGGGCGAAGTCGGGAAGCTGCGGGGGCTCCATGCCGAGGGCTCTCCACACCCTGTTCGAGCGCTCCCAACTCCCTACCAGTTCCAGCCTCTTCTGCCTCTCGACTACCGAAGGGGCTCCGAGAATTCGCTCGGTAGCCCGGACTATGTCGTCCGGGGATAAGGCCAGAGGCGCCGCTGGAAAGAAAAAGGTATAAGAAGCATAAGTATAATTAATGTGTTCATATAAAATGATGCCGCAGGAGAAAGACGTACCTATGTTTCGGAGGTCCCCCTCCGAGGCTCGCGGGATGGAGATTGGCCAACTGGCCCCGAGGGGTGAGATCCGAAGGCCTATGAACTCTTCGGCCAGGTCTCGCATGCTCATACGACGAGCCACAGAAGCCAGCAACCCTAGCCTCGTCGTGAGCAGGCTAGGGTTCGGGGAGATGTCCGCTTCCTTCCGGAACCAGATTTCTTGAAGAGGGCCCGAAAGGGGGGAGTCTTCTCCTACTTCGGCGTAAAACCACCGAAGTATCCAATTTGTATACCATCGATCGTTTATGGCCTTCGCAGGGAAATGAAGAGCGTGCTCCCGCCGTAGCTGAAAATTGACACTGCCGAAGGCCACTGTCACCTTCGAGTCTCCGGGCCCATCTTGAGGCTTCGGCTGGCAGATAGCTTCGTGGGTCGCTGCGAAGATCTCGGAGCGCCCTTCACACCCCTCCGCCCGAAGAGCCCACTCGAAGACGGCCAGGCGGACGATTGCGTTGGGGGACAATTGAGGCAGGGTAATGTGGAACAGGTCTAGTACCTCTGCCAGAAAATCCACGGCTGGTAGCCCCAGGCCAGCTTCGAAGAACGCCTCGAAGACTACCACTTCTCCGCGCCGAGGCCGTGGAGTCGACTCTGTCCCGGGAACACGAGTCCTCATTCCGGCTCCCAACTTCCCGTCTACTGCCTCTTCGATGGACTCCGCTGTGCTCACTGACTGACCAATGACGAAGCTCTGGGCCATCTTCTTCTTGGAGGGCGGACGGAGCGCCCGAGGGTTCTTGGGCCAACCACCGCCCGGGCCCCCCGCCATTGCCGTGGCTGCTGATGCTGCCCATGCCTGCCGCTGCGCCATAGTGTTGGCCGCCAAGGGAGTGGTGTGGCTGGTTCTCGCCATTACGCTCAAGCGCTCGAAGGGGCGGAAGGTTGAGGGGAAAGGTGAATTGCAAGAACGGTGAATGCGGTAAAAAACTTCCAGTAATCCCCTTCTCCCCCTTTTATAACCGCACAATCTATACTGCTCTTCGAGAAGTTTCACACTGCAGGTTCGGCTTCCGTCGCCGACAGGTGGGGTTGGAAAGTGGAACGGCGTGCAACCGCTGAAGAAATCGACCGTTACTTCTTTTTTACAGAGGGTAACGGCTATTTGCGCCGTAACGGTCATATTGACGGTACCCCACGGCGTTCGCACTCCGTAACCGGCGCCACGACGAAAGACACTTCGTAACCGCCCGCACGACGTTCACACTCCGTAACCGCTCTCGTAACACTCATGCTCCGAAGCCATGCTGCTCCAGGGAGTTTTCCCACTATGCCAAAATTCGGAGACGAACGTTTTAAAATATTAGGCTTAATATTCTGGGCTAAATCATAGTATCTTCGCATTCCCTTTAAGTCTCAGAAACTAAAAATGTTCCTTTCGTATACTGCCTTCTTCCTAAAAAATAGGTTATCTACAGAAAGGCGTATTCGAGGGGCTACTGTTGGGGGAAATTACTTCATTTCCAGGACTTAAAGGTTAACCCTCCGAAGGCTCTAAGAAGGTCCCGAAGATGGTCGACTAATGCTCGATGATACGTCAGCACGGTCGAAGGGTGCCACGATGCGAAGTCTCGGAGGACCCTCCGAAGGGAGAGAGGAGGCTTCGAAGCAGGAAGACGTGACTGATTGGATGCCCTGCTTATCCATCTACCCTGCAGCACTTTACCGTGTATAACCTTGTTTATAATACTGAAGGTCATTTGTAATATAAGGGTAAATAGGTCTATTCCTTAAGCCTTTCTCCCTATAAATACCCCCCTTTGTACCTTGTAAGAGGGATCCAGAACCAGTGGTTCAAACACACATATTCGGACCTCTTGAGTTATTATCCTTTACGGAGGCTCAAGTTTGTCCTAAAAGCACAAACCTCTTGTTTGTTTGTTCTTAATTGCTAAGAACCTGTTGGTGTAACTTTTACGCCAACAGTCATCCACATAAATCTGAACTAGGAAGAAATCTTTGCCATGCTTGAGAGTGAACAGGGTTTTATCAGCAGATCCCATCAAATACCCCCGCTCAAGCAGAAAAGGCTTAAGTCTATCATACCAAGCCCGAGGGGCCTACTTGACTCCATAAAGAGCCTTATGAAGTTTAAGGACTTTATGTGGGTATTTGGGGTTTTCAAAACCAGGGGTTGTTTTACATAAACATCTTCGCCTATGAAGCCATTAAGAAACACACTTTTGACATCCATTTGATAGAGTTTGAATCCCCGGTATGTCGCAAAGGCAAGCAAAATCCTAATGGCCTCAAGACGAGCAACAGGTGCAAAATTTTCAGTAAAATCAATCCCTTCTAATTGAGAATAATCCTGAGCTACAAGTCTAGCCTTGTTTCTAACTATAGTACCATCCTCCCCTTGTTTGTTTTTGAAAATCCATTTTGTTCCAATGAAATGAACATTTGGTGGAGGATCAACTAAAGTACAGATTTGGTTTCTCTCAAAATTTTCAAGTTCTTCATGCATGACATTTATCCAACTAGAATCAGAAAGTGCATGACTAACATCTAAGGGCTCAAAAGAAGCAACAAAAGCAGAATCAATGAAATGAGCATGAGAACGTGTTACCCTTTGATTAAGCTCACCAATGATCTGCTCGGGAGTATGCATCCTTTGAACATGGTGTGGAGCCTCGCGGCGGGATGCATTCTCCCCCTCAACTTGTGCGTTGGAGTGGTCCAAGATGACCGATGTCTAGGTAGTTGCTTCGGGACCTTGTGCCGAAGTGGTTGAAGCGGGGTCGGCTTCAGGGGTTGATGTCGAGGGTAGTAGGGGTTCATCCTCAAAATCTCCGGGATCTTCTTCTTCGAAGATAGTCTGTTCCATATCGTGTTCATTTGCTTGTTCAAGAGAAGAACTAACAGAGGGGGTTGATTCATCAAAAGTCACATCACATGACTCGATGACAGTGTTAGTCTCCAAATTATAAACACGATAAGAATGACCATGTGTAGTGTAACCCAAAAAGATCCCGTCAGAAGAACACGACTCAAATTTATCCAAATTACCACGTTTTAGGATAAAGCAACGACAGCCAAAAACTCGAAGATGAATAACTTTGGGTTGTCTCCCAAAACATAGCTCATAAGATGTCAAGTTCAAAATTGAGCGCAAGAAGATTCGGTTTGAGATGTAACATGCAGTGTTCATGGCCTCAACCCAGAATTTTCTAGGAGTCCTATGCTCATCGAGCATCGTCCTAGCCATCTCAACCAAAGTGCGGTTCTTCCTCTCAACAACACCGTTCTGTTGAGGAACCCGTGGAGCAGAGAATTGATGTTCTATGCCATGCTCCATGCAAAAGTCAACAAAGATACTATTCTTGAACTTAGTGCCATTATCACTTCGAATGAATTTCAATGCACTAGGGAGTTAAGTGAAAAGTCTCAAAGCCAAGCTCTGAAAGTGTGAGAACACTTCATCCTTGCTGGCAAGAAAGAAGACCCAAGAGTAGTGAGAGAAATCATCGACAATGACTAGCACATACCACTTCCCGCCTAAAGAACTAACTCGAGAAGGACCTACAGTGTCCATGTGGAGAAGCTCTCCGGGTTGTTCAGTCATCACTTCCACTAGGTCCGTATCCCCAACTTCGCGGTTAGCTCGATCCAAAGGCTCGAGCAGGGTCCGAAGTCCGGTCCTTCGCTCCAGGAAAGGAGCTAGGAGGGGGAGCATGGACAGAGCCCTCTGGTTGTCTTCATTTGGCGAGGGGTCGGAGCGCTGTGCTGCGTCTTCGGAGACCTCGGTAGACTGGCCCCCCTCCGTAGATTGACCTCCGTCTGTTGATTCAGACGGAGTTAATCCTAAATTCGGATCAGGAAAGGGGTCCATTTTGCTTTTACCTTTTCCAAGTCCCATCTGTGCAACGTCTGAAATCGGCTCCGGAGAGGTTGAGGTCCCAGCAGCCGTATCTTCAGGAGGAGCCACTTCCATGGGAGCGGGCCCTGCTAACACAAAAGTATTATATTTTGCATAATTTTGTAGGGAAAAAGAACAAACGGTTCATGCGAAGTTTACCTCCGAAGTCCTGTTGGCGGGTGAGTATGGGGCTGCTCGGAGGGTCAAAGGCCATTTCGAAGTCTTCATCGGACTCGAAGTTTAGAACCGAAGGGTCAACTGTTGGAGCCTCTCTTGGAGCTACAGTTATCGCTTCGTCTGGAATCGAAGCTGGCTCAACAGTAACTTTGACTCCGCCTTCAGTTACAGGGGCTTCTTCATGCGGCGGGTTTGGCTGGACATTTGAAGCCCCAGCCTGTCCAGAGCTACTTGGAACATCTGGCGTGCTTGCAGCGTCGCCAGTGTTTACATCCGCCCGGTTTTCATCTTCAGTGATCAGGTTGATGAGGACTCTTCCCTCATCCTCAGAGGAATCAGAGACCGAAGCCACCGGACTTGAAGGCGCCACATTCTTTGGATTTCAGGCTGCCTTTTTTGCCGGAGTCTTAACCGAAGCCGAAGTCCCGGCGTCCGCCTTCCTCTTCTTCGGCCCTTGCTCTGAAGGCACCCAATCCGAAAGAGGAGGGGGAGCAACTTCGAGTACACCCCACACTCGGTTGAGCTGCTCCCAGTTACCTACTAGCATCATCCTCCACTCCTTCTCGGCCGGAGTTGGAACTCCCAGAATCTTCTCCGAAGCTCAAACAACTTGCTCCAAAGTCATGGGGGCTTGAGAAGTTGAATGATAAGTTGGCGTTAGTCATGTCATCAAACAAATATATATAAAACATGTTGTTTTCAAAGCTACCTGCAGGGCTTGAGTTCGAAGAGAGTTTTCGGAGTCCACCCTCCGGATCCTCTTCGAAGGTGATAGGCCAGTTGACCATCAGGGGTGGAATTTGGAGTCCGATAAACTCCTCCGCTAAGTCCTGCATGCTCATGCGGCGACTAATCCATTGAAGCAGGCTGAGTCGAGCTTCGAGATGGACGGGATCTGGGTGAACTTGGGCTTCCCTTCGGAAGTTTATGTCCTACAGAGGTCCGGCCAGACGACTGCTTGCCCCAACTTCGGCATAGAACCACCGAAGGATCCAATATGTGTACCAGCCGCTACCACGATCTTCTCTCCTCCGGGGCCTAGGTAAGTCTTTGGCTGGCATGATGCTCTGTGCAGTGCTGCGAAACTCTCTGCTCTTCCTTCGCAGCCCTCAGCTCGCAACGCCCATTCGAAGATGGCTAAATGGGCTATTGCGTTCGGAGATAGTTGGGGAAGGGTGACGTGAAATAAATCCAGTACCTCCGATAGGAAGTCGACTGCCGGAAGTCCTAACCCCGCTTCGAAGAAAGCTTCGAAGACCACAACTTCTCCAGGCCTTGGTGAAGGGATGGCCTCCTTTCCAGGGTTCCGGATGATAACTTCCGAGCTAATCTTTCCCTCCACTGCTGCTGCGATCAACTCCCTTTTGCAGGTAGATGGCCCCAGTTGATAAGACTGGTCTGAGTACTTCGAAGATGCTGGGAGGAGATCGTGAGGACCGATATTTTGGGGATTCCTTGCTGCCGCCGCCACTAGTGCTGCTACCGCCGCCGTCGGAGCCACCACAACTGTTGGCACCGCTGCTGTCGCTGCCGCTGCCGCGGCCGCAGCCTGCTGCCAGGCTAGGGCCGAAGCCGCCCCAGGGACCTTGAAGCTGGTCTTCGCCATGAACTCGCTCTGATTGCTAAAGCAAAAATCTAGAGGCTAGGGCTTGGTTGTGCAAAGACGGTGAGAAGGGAATTCGAGAAGTGTCTGGGTCTTCTATTTCTAGCCCAGACCCACGATTTTTTACCGTTTACGTTTGCCATTTCGCACTCTTGACCGTTACCTCTGGCGAAGTTAACGCATCGTGTAACTTCTACTGGAAGGAAAAAGACAACGACTATTTTTTCCAAGTCTAAAAAGCTTTCTGGCTCTTTAAGTTAATTCCAAGATAATTCGAATGTAACTTCTTAGAAGATGATTCGAAGTTTTTAATCTCCGCATACTTCGGAGGTTGATTAAATCTGTTAACCCCTACGCATGATTATTTTTCTTGCGTATACTGCTCTCCTAACGTTACAGGTCTAGCGGAGAAGCATATTCGAGGGGCTACTGTTGGGGGAAAATACTTCATCCTTAGGGCCATTGCTGCAACAAGACAAAGGCAGGTGATTTAATCGAAGGTTTCCAGCATCTAACTCCGGAAGTATACTGGATCAA
>JAAALK010000320.1:0-31617 GCA_019279435.1 Zizania palustris | reverse complement strand
CGCTCCCCTCAACTCCCCAGGGTGTCGGCCAACCCCCCAAGGTCCAGGCTATCGGTTTCCCAACTTCCTGGGAGCTAGCGGAGATCCCTCCAATGTGGGGTCACGCGAGGGTAACTACGAGACACCGTTACTCCAATGTAGGCCGCCGTCCGATCCCTGAGGCGGGCCGCTGCGGCTCGATGAAGATGTACCCTTCCATCAGTAGAACGCCGGAGACCGTCGTCGGGATGTGATGGGCTGGGTTTGCTAGGAGTCATCCGGATCCGTTCCTCCTCCCTCGCTGGAGGACCCTCCTTCAGAGTTAGAAGCCAATCAAGCCGAGAAGTCTCTTAGCCCTTTGAGAAACCATGTTGAAGAATATGGTTTTGATATCCAGATGTGATGAGTGATTGTCAACGGAAGTCAATGGAAGGGAGAGATGAAGACCTGCCGAGTCTGAGGCGCATGTGACTCAGGTACACGGGCAGTGAGCGACGGCCGGGCAGAGGAGTTGCGGAGTCGGGCTGGCCCAATCCGGGTACATGGCTAGGAGAGGCAGATGATCCACCGGTCTATTGATGGGTTTGACTCAGGTACACGGGCGGCGAGCGATTGCCGGGCTGAGGGAGCTGCGGGTCGTGGGTCGGCCCAATCCGGGTACCCGGTGTGAAGACGGTGGACGCTTTGTCAGTTCGGCGTAAAAACGACAATCTATCATTAATTCGTTTTTAGGATAATATTTAGTTTTTAAGTTTAGAATATTTTTATTCGAGTCAGTTAATTTTTCTAAGAATATTTTAGTATTTTCGGAATTTATTTTAGAGTCAGTTTATTTTACCCGAGGGTAAAGTAGTCTTTTTCGTGTATAGGATTTGCCTATAAATAGGCCCCTATCCCCTTGGGGATAGATGACGTTTTTGTTTTAGATCAATCTCCAATTATTTTGCAGTCCACGAAATTTTTCCAATCTACAAAATTTCGTCTTCCTCAGATAGTCTCCGGCGTCAACTCGGTATTCATGCCACGCAGCGCCGCTGTTGTGTGCGTACAGCACCGCCATCACTGCCATGCGGAGATAAAGATTTTTAGCACAGGAGCAAGGCATGCGCTGGAGTTCCCAACGTGCAGGGCCCCACGAGCACTGTTCCCACGGAGAAATTTCATTTTAGTTTTTTCTTGTTTGGGCACGCGGATCGAGGCGCTATATGCATCTCTTCTTTACTGGTTATCCACCGGCGTCACATCCGCACAGCGCCTGATGCTCAAATTTGAGCAAGCGCGCTCGTGCGCAGGCCCCACGCAGCTGCTGTGCAGCAATGTCCGGTGTGCACACGGATCGCGGGAGCAGTCTCCGATGGCAGGAAAAGGCTTTCGGCAGGCAGCTGTTTCTTGAACACGCGCCATGAATCAGATCGAAGCTGCGGTGACCGGCGTCTGAAACACAAGACAACGACGGCGCCCCCATGCAGGTAAAAAGTTTTAATCTCCTATTTTTTGGTAGATCAATTTTTAGAGATAATCATCCATTAATTAATCCATTAATTATTAGCTGAAAATCTATTTCGAAATTTCGTTTTTATATTAATCTGTTAAATTTTATGAGTTATCTTGTATTATTTTTTCTGTATAATCTGCTCATATAAAAAGAAAAGAAAATTTATTAGTCGCAATTATTTTTATACTAGTTTTACGTGCAATATTTTCGAATTATTACTGAATTAATTTTTAGATCCATATTTTATTCATTTGATTAGTATTTTATTTCTAGACTGAAATATAAATATTCGTGATTTATCTAGGTGTTTTTATTTACTGCAATATTTTTGTTTATCTTTAATCATTTCAATTAAGACACCAGTGATTTTTTAGGCTAGACAACTTTAATTTCAGTAATTCGCTTTGCTAATATTATTTGTCTGATTAAGCTTGTTTGGGTGTTGAGATTAGAACATAGTTTAGCAAGAAATTTTTAGGCGCCCATCACCCCCCCCTCTGGTCGCTACTTTCTGTCCTACAAGTGGTATCAGCGAGTTAGGTTTTTTTTTATCTTAACCGATTTAAAACCTAGGTAGTGACCATGACGTCTTCTGGTAAAATCCCATCCCTAGAAGCTTTTGGCTACACTTAGGAAGACTCGCATGCGAGCATACCTTATGAGCCAGAGCTCGGACTATGGGAGATTTGTGTTCATCCTAGTTTCACCATTACGACTATTGCCGCGGGATACTGCTGAAAATATAATTACCCAGCATCAAAATAATAGTAAGGCGGTGAACATTTTATTTTCTGGTCTAGGTCCTAGTGAGTTCGAGCGTGTTAGCCATCTCACCACTGCTAGAGAGATCTAGGATACCCTCCAGGCACATCATGAGGGGACAACTCAGGTCAAGGCTAGACTATATCAGACCTACCGGCGTGAGTATGAAAATTTCTCACAAAAGCCGGGTGAGACTGTTGAGGCTTTGTTTGGTCATTTTCAATCGATCATTAACAAGCTTCGTGTTAACAAGGCCGAGGGTGATCAGCTGGTCTCGGATAATGAACAGGCGCTTAAGGTACTCCATACCTTGGACCCTAAGATCTGGGAGATCAAGGTCTCTTCTATTGTTGAGAGCACATCATATGATACCTTGACCATCGCAGAGATTTTTAGTAAGCTCAAGGCCTCAAAGGTTGATATCCAGTTGAGATCAAATCTCACTGGTTCTGGATCAAAGACTCTGGCGCTTGCGACACCATGCTGATCCTAATGCCATGAGTTGTACTGCTTTTTCCTTGATGTCTATCTCCGAGGAACAACTTGATACTCTAGGAGATGATGATTTGTGCCTGTTTAACAATCGGGTGCGACGTGTTTGATAAGTGAATGTTTAAGAGACACGGCACAAAATCCGGATGCTTTGAGTGTGGTGACCCAGGTCATTTCATCGCCGACTGCCCCAAATAGAAGAATTACAAGAAGGGCACCGACGGCAACTCCTACAACTCCAGCAAGTATGACAACTCCACAAAGGGCAAGCCCAAGACAAGATTTTTCGAAAGGCTCTAAAGGATTACAGGCGTGAGAACAAGAAGCGAGACAAGACCTTCTTCGCCGAGATGGAGAAAAGATACTCCAAGAGATCCTCGTCTTCCTCCTCATTTTCAAGTTCAAGTGATGAAGAGTCAGATCAGGAAATGGAAGGACAGGGACAATCCGGCGGGCCTCTGTTTCATGGGCTTCAAGGACAAGCCAAAGAGTCGCTCACGTCATAGCTGAAGAACCCACAAGAGCTTCTGCTCAATGGCTCTTGGGGAGAAGAAGAGAGACTCCTCCTCCGACGACGACGAGAAGGCATCTTCCTATGAACAAGAAGTTGTTAATTTACTAGAACAGAATAGTCAGGAGTTGAAGTATAGGGAGAAAGCTTAGAGGGCTAAGAAGAGGATAGATGAGCTTGAGAGTGAGCTTGCCACAACAAATGGCAAGATTGAGAGGCTGTCTTCTTCCCCTCGCTTGGGTGATAGTGGTGAGTGTCCTAACTGTGAGGTGCTGTTGTGTGACCCAACTACTCTTATGTCCAGGTACACGGAGAGTAGATGAGAGAGACGCATTGGCCACTGAGCTTGAGAGCGCTCAGCAGGAGCTAAAAGATGCTCATGCCACTGTCGTCACACCTTGTGTAGACTGCCCATCTCATTTAGCTAGTATAGCTGAGCTAAGAGCCAAGAGTGATGAGCAGTTGAGCGAGTTAGCTTGAGTGAGAGGTGAGTTGGAGCAGACTAAGCTAGAGCTTGAGACCTTGTCAGTTCCATCCACTGTTTGTGAGAACTGCTTGTCCATTAGAATGGAGTTGATCAAGCTAAAAAATGAGAAGTCTGTCGAAGCTGATAAGTGTGAGATCTGCTTGTCTCAGGTGGAGGTGTTAGCTTCTTTGAGAGAGGAGCTAGCTGATGTTCAGAACGAGAACTTTTACCTCCGTCAGATCCTGAGTTGGATTAGTGCTAGAGAGCCACAGCTCGGCATGATGATCTAGCAGTTCAAGAGACATAATGGTTTTGGAGTAGGTTACACATATACCAAGGCTGATTTTGAGAGCGCCATTAACCATGCAGTGGAGTGGAGTAATGACTCCCGAACAGAGACACCCCAAGACTCACTCCACTGAGTCCTTTAAGGATAGTCAGCCCAAGGATGGAGTGTTCCAAGAACAACCTAAAGCTCCACCTAAGAAGCAGATCTGGGTCCCAAAGCCTAAAACTCTTCACACTTTTCCTGATTTTTTACCTAGACCCTCTCACACCAAAGATGATTCACCAACACCACCAAGCCTAAGAATCCCAATCCTCAACCACATATCAAGAAGCCTACCTATCACTTTGAGTTTTGTCAGAGAGACGGGCATCTTGAGGAGTTTTGCTTCAGGAGGAAGCGGGTTGAGCAAGCAGAGAAAGCTCGAGGTGGGCAGGAGCAGTTCTACCAGCGGGGTGGTAGACAGAGAGTCCCTCGACGTGGAGAGAGGCTAGAGGCCAGGCCACGTCATGTAGGTGGTGGTAGAGGAGACGGTTTTCACTACCGTGCTCCGGATGGTGGTTTCCGTTCCGGCAGAGTTCCAGATCGTCATGGATACGTTTTGGATCTCGCGACCGTGATTTTAGGAAGAACAGAGGACCACGCTTTGATTCGCGCTTCAGTCCAAACTCATATGATTCCTTTTGTTTTCCTACATACGCACAGATGGCTCGACACTGGTTCAACACTTTTACTAAACCTGGCATTGGATCGTTTGGTCCCACTCATGATTATTGGTCGTGTTTTGGGAGGTGTATCTTTTTTAGGATATTTTGAGTCAGCTTTTCTTGGTATCAGTTTTTTATTTTCTTCTTTATTTTTTATTGAGTCTTTTTGTGTGCGTTCATATCATGCATAATCATCTATCACATTTGAGCTTGCTTCTGTTATATGATTAATCTGTTTTACTTTCTCTAGCTAGTATATGCTTTTGATTACTTGTCGATGATCATGGTTTGGTTCAGTTCACATGATATATCTGATATTTGTCATATGCATGGCTTTTATGTTTTAAAATTTAAAAATGATCACCATTGCTTCTGGTAACTAGCATGTGTAGGCTGAATGCTTTCGCTATCTGTTACATGCCTTGTAGCTAGATCCTTACTTAGATGCAGATATGCAACTTGGACATTTATATTCTTTAAATATGCAAAATGTGCTTTAAAATGATAAAAATTTAGAAAAATGGAAATTTATGCATTTTTATGATTATTAGAAAAGATCAAGGTGGGTTTTTTGTCGCATTGCATTGTTCTGGACTGCTTACCATAGCACTTTGGTATGAACTAGGATGGTGTAATGTATGCCAAGACCAATGTCTTAAGCTTCTGATGGTCAAGTTCTGGCCTAGGCTTGACTTGGTCGGTTAGCATAAGGTTTGACATGCAAATAACCCCTGGCAGAAATGAAAAAGAAATAATCTGAAAATTTTAAAAAGATGACAAGTTGCTGAAGCACTTGTTTTGGATAATGCTTATCTTGGTAGATATCAGTTAGCTTTTGCATATCATGCTTTACTTTGCTTATTAACTAGAAAATGTGGTGGTGATTTTGTTTTGAAAAAAATCGAAAAATGCGTGCTAATGATTTCTTAAGATATCATCTATTGCACTGATCATGTCATGTATCTTAGACAGTATATCTTTTGCTATACTGTTAGACATTGTAATAGCAGTCAATCATATCTAAGGAAGCATGCTTTTCACACTCCACCTGCACTCCATTTACATTCATGGCATATTTTGAGGGGAGCTGCATTTCAGGGGAGTTCGTGTCTATGTCTCTTTAAAGTGCATTTAGTCTCACTTGATGAGTCAGTTGTCAACAAGGGGGGGAAATTTTGGATATATTTTTAGCTTTCTCTGGGATTTATTTCAGGGGAGTTCCTTGTTGGTAATTCTGAGATTTGATTTGCACGTTGTTTTGAGGCTTTATTTTTGGTTAACCATAATGACCGTTTTCGTGCTTTTATTTGGCTTTTGGTCATTAGGGTTAAACTTTTATTTCCATTCTTCTATTTCTTTTGTCTTTGTTTTTTTTCTGTTTCCACATGTTTTGCAGGTTCTGGAGATGAGCGAAGAGGGGTTGACAATGCACTCATCAAGGGGGAGATTGAGAAACCATGTTGAAGAATATGGTTTTGATATTCTAGATGTGATGAGTGATTGTCAACGGAAGTCAATGGAAGGGAGAGATGAAGACCTGCCGAGTCTGAGGCGCATGTGACTCAGCTACATGGGCAGTGAGCGACGGCCGGGCAGAGGAGCTGCGGAGTCGCGCTGGCCTAATCCGGGTTACATGGCTAGGAGCGGCAGATGATCCACCGGTCTGTTTGACTGGGTTTGACTCAGGTACACGGGCGGTGAGCGATTGCCGGGCTGAGGGAGCTGCGGGGTCGGGTCGGCCCAATCTGGGTACCCGGTGTGAAGACGGTGGACGCTTGTCAGTTTCGGCGTAAACTGACATCTATCAGTAATTCGTTTTTAGGATATTAATATTTAGTTTTTAAGTTTAGAATATTTTTATTCGAGTCAGTTACTTTTTCTAAAATATTTTAGTAATTTTCGGAATTTATTTTAGAGTCAATTTATTTTATCCGAGGGTAAAGTAGTCTTTTCTTGTATTAGGATTTGCCTATAAATAGGCCCCTATCTCCTTGGGAATAGATGACTGTTTTTGTTTTAGATCAATCTCCAGATTATTTTGCAGTCCACGAAATTTTTCCAATCTACAAAAATTTCGTCTTCCTCAGATATCGTCTCGCCGGCGTCAACTCGGTATTCCGACCACGGCAGCGCCGCTGTTTTTCTGCGTACAACACCTGCCATCACTGCCATGCGGAGATAAAGATTTTTAGCACAGGAGCAAGGCATGCGCTGGAGTAACCACGTACAGGGCCCCACGAGCACTGTTCCCACGGAGAAATTTTAATTTTAGTTTTTTCTTGTTTGGGCATGCGGATCGAGGCGCTATATGCATCTCTTGTTTACTGGTTATCCACCGGCGTCACATCCGCACAGCGTCTGATGCTCAAATTTGAGCAAGCGCTCGTGCGCGGGCCCCACGCAAGCAGCTGCTGTGCAGCAATGTCCGGTGTGCACACGGATCGGCGGGAGCAGTCCTCCAGCGGCAGGAAAAGGCTTTCAGCAGGCAGCTGTTTCTTGAACACGCGCCGTGAATCAGATCGAAGCTGCGGCGACCGGCGTCTGAAAACACAAGACAACGACGGCGCCCCCATGCAGGTAAAAAGCTTTAATCTCCTATTTTTTGGTAGATCAATTTTTAGAGATAATCATCCATTAATTAATCCAATAATTAATTAGTTGAAAATCTATTTCGAAATTTCGTTTTATATTAATCTGTTAAATTTTTATGAGTTATCTCGTATTATTTTTTATCTGTATAATCTGCTCATATAAAAAGAAAGAAAAATTTATTAGTCGCAATTATATTTTTATACTAGTTTTTACGTGCAATATTTTCGAATTATTACTGAATTAATTTTTAATGATCCATATTTTATTCATTGATTAGTATTTATTTCTAGACTGAATATAAATATTTCGTGATTTATCTAGGTGTTTTTATTTACTGCAGTATTTTTTGTTATCTTTAATATCATTTCAATTAAGACACCGGTGATTTTTAGGCTAGACAACTTTAATTTCAGTAATTCGCTTTGCTAATATTATTTGTCTGATTAAGCTTGTTTGGGTGTTGAGATTAGAACATAGTTTAGCAAGAAATTTTTAGGCGCCCATTCACCCCCCTCTGGTCGCTACTTTCGATCCTACACCCTTCACAGTTTTCTTCTTCGGAGGGCGCTTCGGGACAACCCAGCATCGAGGTTCGCCGCCCTCTTCTTCGAAGCCGGGCGTAGGGCTTCCCTCTCCGGGAGAGGTGGCGGGGAGAGCTCGAGCGTGTACCATACGCGGTTGAACCGCTCCCAGGACCCGACGAGCTTCATCTGCCACTTGTATTCCTCCGAAGTGGGGGCCCCGAGTATCTTCTCGGTGATTCGGGCCACTTCATCCGGAGTCTTGGCGACAAGTGACCCTGCAGTCAAGTTAGACGATTTTAGCACTCTTAAACCCTGCGGTCGAGTCATGAGGAGTTTTAGTGGAGGAAAAGAAAATGGTTGAACCTAGTCGGTTGGAGATCTCCACCGAGGAGGACCCGTCTTGGGTGCTCTGGAGCGACACCGGCCACTCCTCTTTCAGGGGTGGAATCTCGAGCGTGACAAACTCCTCCATCAGGTCCGCATGTTCATCCGGTGGGGGACAATTTGGAGGAGCCGGATGCGAGCAGAAACCGAGCCAGTGTTGGCTTTGATGGTCGTCTCCCTCTCGAACCAAATATGGTGCGGAGGTCCGGCAAGTCCAGAGTTCAACACTACCCGCACGTAGAACCAGCGGTTGAGGAGCCATGCTGAATAGCGTGGGCCTCATGGCTCTAGATGTGATGAGTCATTGTCAACGTTAGTCAAAGAGGACTGAAAAGAGAGAGAAGACCTATTGCGTCTGGGCCGCGTGTGACTCAGGTACACGGGCAGCAAGCGACTGTCGGGCAGAGGGGCCGCGAAGTCGGGCTGGCCCAATCCGGGTACATGGGCTAGGAGCAGCAGAGGATCCACTGGGCTGTTGACCAGGATTGACTCAGGTACACGGGCGGTGAGCGATTGCCGGGCTGAGAGAGCTGCGGAGTCGGGCCGGCCCAATCCGGGTACCTAGTGCAAAGCCGGTGGATGCTTTGTCAGTTTCAGCGCAAAACTGACGACTGCTGATCTTGGATCGGACCGTCTGGAGTGAAGCCGTAGTCGCTACGAAAGCTCCGCTTCCGGACAAGTTATCTGTAAATAGGAGTTTTCTATTTTGTCCTTAGGCCCACAGTCAGTCAGTCGAGTCTGTAAAATATCCTAAGGGCAGTTTGGTCTTTTCCATTTATTTCAGCGTCTGTAAAAAACCCTAGGGGTATTTCTGCTTTTTCTCCATTTATTGGGCTGCCTATAAATAGGCCCCAATCTCTATGGTTAGGGTTAACTCACTTAATGACAAACTTGAGTTCACTTTCCCTGTACTGTTTTTTCCTGTTCGTCTCCCGTTGTGTGCGCCGCCATCAGTGTTTGAGTCCCTGTTCGGTCTCTTGTTCCTGCGAATATCACCGCCATTCTCGATCTTTTGTGTTTCTTCTGTTTTGTCAGCATCTTCCTTGCTGGCAATCTGAGAAGTTTTCTATACTGGTTTCATCTCTCCTGTGTTAGCCATCGATTGTCTCGCTGAAATTTTATTGCCTCATTTTGCGCATTTGTTTCATTGCTCTGTTTGCAAGTTTTAGCTGGTACGTGTTTTGTGCGCCAAGAGCATTTCTTAACTCTGGATCTATCCTGTTTGTGTGGCTGATTTGTTTTGTTCTGCTTCATGCATGGTATGGCAGGGGGGCTAGTCATCTAGCCTTGTTGGCTAGTTTATTTCCTTCTTTTCAATCGCCATGGCTGAGAGCTTGCTTTGCTGCAACGAAGGGACATATGATGTGGGTCCCACGGACTGCAGGTTTCTGTGACCTATTCTGTAGGTGTGCAGTTTGGATGTTCAACTAGTTGTCCTCTAGGGAGATAGGCTTCTTGTTTATTCCTGCAGAAATTTTGTTGTAGCACTTTAATTTTTTCACACAAGTGCTTTGTGGTCGTGATAGCTGTGCTTCTTGTCAGTGCTTAGGCACTAGCTGTACATCATGTTTCGGAGCTAGTAGTTTTTGCCTATGCACAGCGAAAAGCTCAGACGCTTGGTAGGCAAACACAGCTCGCTGTGCATACTTCGCTAATCTTCGCCCAAATTTTTTTGAGACATGCGTGGTTTGTGCTAGCCTCGACGAAGCTCTGGTGTTCTGTTCGGTGTGAAGCTTGCTTCGATTCGAAGTGCGAAGCTGTACAGCGAAGGTTGTTTGACAATCTGCGGAGTGGTTCTTTTTCGAAGTAGACCTCAAGTCTGATTTTTTTTAACTAAGGTCGAAGTCCTTCCAGAGGCCTTAGCGAAGCCCTGCAGAGTAGCAGGATTCGATTGTTTTAACACTTGTCATGTTCGAACTCACTCCGGCTAGACATTCACAAGCTACAACACTACATACTTCGAACAAAGTCCGACAACCTCAGACTTCGCACGATTCGCAGGCTTCGACAAGTATAGAACAGGAGACAACTTTGAACAGTAAGACTTCTCGTTTTATGTGCACTCAGATTAAAATGCTGTGATGATTATTTTTGTGAAGCTTGAGCTACCCATGTTTTAGATGTTTTGTCAATCTGCCTATTAGCACTGTGTTGGTGTCTTTTCGATTAGGACACCTGTTGTTTTTAGGCTAGATCTTTTGAAGCTCTGTTGCTCTGTTTACTTTTCACTGTTAGTCTGTTGAGGTGCGTTGGGTGTTGGGAGCAGGCCATTGATTCATAAGAATTTTTAGGCGCCCATTCACCCCCCTCTAGTCGCTACTTTCGGTCCTACAAGTGGTATCAGAGCTTGGTTAGGGTTTTTCCATACCTTAACCGGTTCTAAACCGCAGTAGTGATCATGACGTCTCCTGGCAAGGTCCCGTCCTTGGAAGCTTATGGCTATAATTATTGGAAGACTCGCATGCGAGCCTATCTGATGAGCCAAAGCTCGGACATCTGGGACATCTGTATTCACGCTACTTTCACAGTGTTGCCTGTTGATGAGCGTGATTCTCCGGATATCATTGCCCAACATCAGAACAACAACAAAGCGGTGAATATTTTGTTTCTAGTTTAGGTCCCACTGAATTTGAGCGTGTTAGCCATCTCTCCACTACGAGAGAAATCTGGGCTACCCTCCAGGCACACCACGAGGGGACAGCCCAGGTCAAGGCTCGTCTCTATCAGACCTACCGGCGTGAATATGAGAATTTCACACAGAAGCCGGGTGAATCTATTGAAGCGTTGTTTGGTCGTTTTCAGTCGATCATAAACAAGCTTCGGGACAACAAGGCTGAGGGTGTTCAGTTAGTCTCAGATCACGAATAGGCGCTCAAGGTTCTCCATACCTTGGACCCAAAGATCTGGGAGATCAAGGTATCCTCTATCATTGAGAGCACTTCTTATGATACCTTGACCATTTCTGATTTGTTTAGCAAGCTGAAGGCCACCGAGGTTGATACCCAGTTGAGATCAAATCTCACTGGCTCTGGATCAAAGTCTCTGGCCCTTGCTACACCTTCTGTTGATCCCTCTTCTGTGAGTTGTGCTGGGTTCTCTTTGATGTCTATCACTGAGGACCAGCTTGAGTCTTTGGGAGATGATGATTTGTGTCTGTTTAACAACCGGGTGCGTCGTGTTTATGACAAAAGGATGTTCAAAAGACACGGCACAAAGACCGGGTGCTTTGAGTTTGGTGATCCAGGGCATTTCATCGCCGACTGCCCCAAGCGCAATGGCCACAAGAAGGGCACCGGTGGTGGCTTCCACGACTCCGGCAAGCACGACAGCTCCTCGTTCAACAAGGGCAAGCCAAAGACCAGATTCTTCAGAAAGGCCCTGAAGGACTACCGGCGAGGAGAACAAGAAGAGCGACAAGGCCTTCTTCGCTGAGATGGAAAAGAGCTCCTCCAAGCGGTCCACGTCTTCATCCTCTTCATCGAGCTCAAGCGATGAGGAGATCATCGTTAGGAAGGGGAAGGACAAGGACGATCCAGCAGGCCTTTGCTTCATGGCCTTCGGGGACAGACCGAAGAGCCGCTCACATCAGCGCCGAAGATCCCGCAAGAGCTTCTGCTCAATGGCTCTTGGGGATAAGGAAGAGAAGGGCTCCTCCGATGACTCCGACGATGACGACAACGAAAAGGTATCATCTTATGAACGTGAAATCATTGATTTACTTGAAAGCAATCGTCAGGAGTTAAAATATCGGGAAAAACTTCTTAGAGGGGCCAAGAAGAGGATAGATGAGTTAGAGAGTGAGCTTGCCGTAGCCAACGGCAGAATTGAGAGTCTATCTTCTTCCCCTTGCTTGGGTGATAGCAGTGAGTGCCCTAAGTGTGAGGTGCTTCTGTGTGACCTGTCGACTCTGAAGTCCAGGTACACAGAAAGGGTTGATGAGAGGGACGCTTTGGCCACTGAGCTTGAAAGCACCCAGCTGGAGCTGAAAGATGCTCAAGCCACTGTCGTCGTACCCTGTGCTGATTGCCCATCTCATCTTGCTAGTTTAGCTGAGCTGAAAGCCAAGGGCGATGAGCATCTGGTTAAGTTGGAGAGAGTGAGAGCTGAGCTAGCGCAAACTAGGCTAGAGCTCGAGACATTGTCAGTTCCACCCACTGTCTGTGAGAACTGTCTGTCTCTTAGACTTGAGTTGATTAAGCTGAAAGCCGAGAAGTCTGTCGAGGTAGATAGCGAGTGTGAGACCTGCTTGTCTCAGGTGGAGGTACTAGCTTCCTTGAGAGAGGAGCTAGCTGATTCTCAGAATGAGAACTTTTACCTCCGTTCTATCCTAAGTTGGATCAGTGCCAGAGAGCCACAGCTCGGCATGATGATCCAGCAGTTCAAGAGGCAGGATTGGTTTGGGGTAGGTTACACCTACACCAAGGCTGACTTTGAGAGTGCCATTAGCCGGGCAGTGGAGTGGAGTAAAATGACTCCTGAGCAGAGATACCCTGAGTCTTCCCAGGCTTGTCAGCCCAAGGATGGAGTGATCCATGAACCATCCAAAGCTCCACCCAAGAAGCCCATTTGGGTTCCAAAGCCCAAACATCTCCACACTTCTCTAGACTCTCTTCTTGGACCCTCTCAACCCAAGAAGACAACACCAATTACCACTAAGCCCAAGAACCCCAAGCCTCAACCACATCCCAAGAAGCCTACCTATCATTGTGAGTATTGTCAGAGAGACGGGCATCTTGCGGAGTTTTGCTTCAGGAGGAAGCGGGTTGAGAGAGCAGAGAGAGCTCGTGGTGGTCAGGAGAAGTTCTACTAGCAGGGCGGTAGATTGTGAGTTTCTCGACGCGAGGAGAGGCTGGAGGCCAGGCCACGTCGTGTAGGTGGTGGTAGAGGAGACGACTTTCATGCCCATGCTCCAGTTGGTGGTGTTCGTTCCGGCAGAGCTCCAGGCCATTTTGGCTACGGTCCTGGACCTCGTGGCCGAAGTTTTAGGCAGAACCTGAGGACCGCGCTTTGAGCCGCGTTTTGGTCCAAACTTTTCTGATGATTTCTGCTTTCCGTCTTTTGAGCAGATGGCTCGACACTGGTTTAGCTCTTTTGCTAAACCTGGTGCCGGACCATATGCTCCCACTTACAGCCACTGATTGTGTAGGATCGGGGACTGGAGGACGTTTGGATCATGGACTCAGGGTGTTCTCGCCACATGACGGGACATCGCAGATGGTTTTCAAGTCTCACTCCCCCGAGCTCCAAAGAATACATCACCTTCGGGAACAGTGGTCAAGGGAAAGTAAGTGGCATTTGCTCAATTCGCATTTCAGACCATTTTTCTTTGAAGAACGTTGCTTTGGTTGGAAACATGAACTTCAATTTGATTTCTGTTTCGCAACTTCTTGAGGATGGTTTGGAGGTGCGTTTTAAGAAGGGCAATTCTTCTGTGTTTGATTCTAGAGGGTCTTTGATTTGCCAGATCTTACCTTTTGGTAAAGTTTTTCGAATTGACTTCTCTAGTTCTTTTGGCCCTTCTCGCTGTTTGATTGCTTGATCTTCTTCTGAGCTCTGGAAGTGGCATAGGAGGTTAGGTCATTTGAGTTTTGATCTGCTAGTCAGGTTAAGTTCTATGGACCTCATCCGAGGATTGCCCAAGCTTAAAATGGAGAAAGATCTAGTTTGTCATCCCTGTCGTCATGGGAAAATGGTTGCCGCTTCTCACGCACCTGTGACTCAGGTGATGACTTCATATCCGGGCGAGCTATTACACATGGACACTGTCGGTCCATCTCGGGTACGCTCAGTCGGTGGGAAGTGGTACGCACTTGTGATTGTTGACGACTTTTCTCGATTCTCGTGGGTTTTCTTCTTGGAGTCTAAGGATGAAACTTTTCATTTTGTTCATGACCTGATTTTGAAGCTGAAGAATGAGAACAATGGTCGGATGCGAGCAATTCGCTTCGACAACGGCTCTGAGTTCAAGAACTCTCAGTTCGTCAGCTTCTATAGTGATCATGGTCTTGACCATCAGTTTTCTGCTCCTTACACTCCCCCACAGAATGGCGTTGTGGAACGAAAGAACCGCACGCTAGTCGAGATGGCCAGGACGATGCTCGATGAGCACAGGACTCCTAGGCGCTTTTGGGCTGAAGCCATGAACACGGCTTGCCATCTGGCCAACCGCATTTTTCTTAGAGCTTACCTTGGTAAGACATCATATGAGTTGCGGTTTGGCAGACAGCCCAAGGTGAGTCACTTGCGAGCATTTGGCTGCAAGTGCTTTGTGCTCAAGAAGGGTGGGCATTTGGACAAGTTTGAGTCTCGTTGCTGGGATGGTGTTTTTCTTGGTTACGCTTTGCATTCTCGAGGCTTCCGTGTTTGGAACCTCGACTCCCAACAGCTTGTCGAGACTTGTGAGGTTTCGTTTGATGAGTCCTTGCCTTCTCTGAATCCTTCTTTTGAGCTTTCTGGTGATGGTGAGCTCGGAGAGTCCATCTTCGAGGAAGATTAGGATACTCCAGCTGCTGATGAGGGTGGGCCTTCTGCACCTCCTGCAGAGCACACACCTTCTGAGACTTCGACTGAGGACGAGGGCGGACCTCTAATCACTTCTTCCACATCGATCAAGCCCCCTCAGTCGAGTCCAGAGGTGCCAGCTGCTGACTCCGGTGAGGTGACTTCAGATCACCAGAGATCCCGAGCAGTTCAGCGTGATCACCCCTCAGAGCTCATCATCGGTGATGTGTCTACAAGAACTTTGCGTTCGTCTGTTGACTCTCTTGCTGTGTTTGCTGAATCTGCTTTTGTTGCATCTTTTGAGCCCAGAGACATTTCTCATGCTCTTTCTGACTCGAACTGGATTAATGCCATGGAAGAAGACCTTGAGAATTTTGTCCGCAATCGGGTTTGGACACTAGTAGAGCTGCCACCAGGATGCAACCCCATAGGCACCAAGTGGGTGTTCAAGAACAAGCAAGGTGAAGATGGGGTTGTGGTGCGCAACAAAGCTCGACTAGTTGCCCAGGGTTTTTGCCAGAAGGAGGGTATTGATTTTGAAGAAACCTTCGCCCCTGTTGCCCGTCTTGAGTCCATTCGCATTCTCTTAGCTTTTGCCACTTCGAAGGGTTTTAAGCTCTTTCAAATGGACGTCAAGAGTGCTTTTCTGAACGGGTACATAGAGGAGGAGGTTTATGTTAGGCAGCCCCCGGGTTTTGAGAACCCCAAGTTTCCTCGACATATTTTTAAGTTGCAAAAAGCTTTATACGGGTTGAAGCAAGCCCCCAGGTCGTGGTATGACCGGTTGAAGCAGTTTTTGTTGGGGAAGGGCTTTGTGATGGGTTCTGTGGATAAGACTCTCTTCATGCTTAGAGATGCTTCTGATTTTTTAGTCGCTCAGATATACGTGGACGATATTATCTTTGGTGGTACTACTAATTATCTTGTGTCCAAGTTTTCTGAGCAGATGCACAGCGAGTTTGAGATGAGCCTCATGGGTGAGCTCAAGTATTTTCTAGGGCTCCAGATCAAGAAGACCAAGGACAACACCTTCATCCACCAGGGTAAGTACACTCGGGACATGTTGAAGAAATTTGACTTTGGTGGAGAGTTGAAGCCTCAGATGACCCCAATGGGTACATCTGGGGGCCTGGACAAGGACGAGAGCGGCGTCAAGGTCAATGAGAGAGAATTTCGAGGGATGATCGGTTCGCTGTTGTACTTGACGGCGACGAGGTCAGACATACAGTTCGCCGTGGGACTGTGCGCGCGCTTCCAGTCTTCACCACGCGCGTCTCATCGGCAAGCTGTCAAGCGCATCTTTAGGTATCTTACCTATGCACCTGATCTTGGTCTTTACTATTCAGCATCATCTTCTCTTGATTTATCTGGCTTTTCGGACGCTGACTTTGGTGGGTGTCGGTTGGATCGCAAGTCGACTTCCGGTACTTGCCAGTTTCTTGGATCGTCTCTTGTGTCTTGGTCTTCTCGAAAGCAATCTGGAGTTGCTCTTTCGACCACTGAGGCTGAGTATGTAGCTGCTGCTAGCTGCTGCTCACAGTTGGTTTGGATGACTTCCACTCTGCGAGATTTGGGGTTGTTCTTTCCTACCAGAGTTCCCTTGTTTTGCGACAGCACTAGTGCAATTAGTGTAGGGAAAAACCCATGTCTCCATTCAAAAACCAAACACATTGATGTGCGCTTTCACTTTTTGCGGGATCAATATGAGAAAGGTGTCATTGACCTTGTTCATGTTATACCCATCATCAGTTGGCTGACATTTTTACCAAACCCCTAGATCAGTCTACATTTGAGCGTTTACGAGGGGATTTGCGTGTTGTGTATCCTTTCTAGGATATTTTGCGTCAGTTTTCTTCTTCTTTACTCTTTTCTTGAGTCTTTTTGTGTGTGTTCATATCTTGCATATTCACATATCACACCTTTGAGCCTGCTTCTGTTATATGATTGAACTGTCTTACTTAGTCTAGCTGGTACATGCTTTTGATTACTTGTCAATGATCATGCTTTGGTTCAGTTCACTTGATATGTCTGATATCTGTCATATGCATGGCTTTTATGCTTTAAACTTAAAAAAAATGATCACCATTGCTTCTGGTAACTAGCATGTGTAGGCTGAATGCTTTTGCTATCTGTTACATGCCCTGTAGCTAGTTCCTCACATAGATGCAGATATGCAACTTGGACATTTTTATGCTTTAACATGGAAAATGTGCTATAAAAATGATAAAAATCAAAAATGAATGAAAAATTCCATGCCTTTTTTATGCTTGAGTTGAAAAGATCCAAGTGGGTTTGCTTTGTCGCATTGCATTGTTCTGGACTGCTTACCATAGCACTTTGGTATGAACTAGGACAGTGTAGTGTATGCCAAGACCAATGTCTTAATCTTCTGATGGTTCAGATCTGGCCTAGGCTTGACTTGGTCGGTTAGCATAAGGTTTGACATGTAAATAACCCTTGGCAAAAATGAAAAAGGAAAATGAAAAAGCATGTAAATTAAAAAGACAACAAGTTTGCTGAAGCACTTTGTTTTGGACAATGCTTATCTTGGTAGATAACAGTTAGCTTCTGCATCTCATGTTTTACCTTGCTTGTTAACTGGAAAATGTGGTGATTCCTTTGTTTGCAAAAACTGAAAAATGCGTGCTAAATGACTTTCTTTGGATATCATCTGTTGTACTGATCATGCCATGTGACTTCGGCAGTATGTCTTTTGCTATACTTGTTAGATGTTGTAATTGCAGTCAATCATATCTGAGAAGCATGCTTTCTTCACTCCACCTGTACCTCCGTTGTATTCATTGCATCTTTTGAGGGGGAGTTGCATTTCAGGGGGAGTCAGTGTCGTTTTAGAGTGCTTGATGAGTTCACTTGTCAACAAGGGGGAGAAATTTTTGTATAAGAGTTTAAGGGGGAGTTTTGGCTTTCTCTGGGATTTATTTCAGGGGGAGTTTTTGTCCCGTTTGTCCTTACTCTTTTGATATCCTGGTTGATATTTTTGAGACTGCACTTTTTTTTGAGCTTTTACTTTTGGTTAACCATAATGACCGTTTCTTGCTTTTGTTCGGTTTTTGGTCATTAGGGTTAAACTTTTACTTTATTTTCTTCTTCTCTGTTTTTCTTGTGCTTTGTTTTCGTGTTTCCACAATTGCTTGCAGGTACTGAAGAGCTGATGAAGAGAAGTGTTGACAATGCACTCATCAAGGGGGAGATTGAGGAGCCATGCTGAATAGCGTGGGCCTCATGGCTCCAGATGTGATGAGTCATTGTCAACGTTAGTCAAAGAGGACTGAAAAGAGAGAGAAGACCTGTTGCATCTGGGCCGCGTGTGACTCAGGTACACGGGCAGCGAGCGACTGTCGGGCAGAGGGGCCGCGAAGTCAGGCTGGCCCAATCCGGGTACATGGGCTAGGAGCAGCAGAGGATCCACTGGGCTGTTGACCAGGATTGACTCAGGTACACGGGCGGTGAGCGATTGCCGGGCTGAGAGAGCTGTGGAGTCGGGCCGGCCCAATCCGGGTACCTAGTGCAAAGCCGGTGGAGGCTTTGTCAGTTTCAGTGCAAAACTGACGACCACTGATCTTGGATCGGACCGTCCTGGAGTGAAGCCGTAGTCACTACGAAAGCTCCTCTTCCGGACAAGTTATCTGTAAATAGGAGTTTTCTATTTTGTCCTTAGGCCCACAGTCAGTCAGTCGAGTCTGTAAAAATATCCTAAGGGCAGTTTGGTCTTTTCCATTTATTTCAGCGTCTGTAAAAAACCCTAGGGGTATTTCTGCTTTTTCTCCATTTATTGGGCTGCCTATAAATAGGCCCCAATCTCTAGGGTTAGGGTTAACTCACTTAATGACAAACTTGAGTTCACTTTCCCTGTACTGTTTTTTCCTGTTCGTCTCCCGTTGTGTGCGCCGCCATCAGTGTTTGAGTCCCTGTTCGGTGTCTTGTTCCTGCGAATATCACCGCCATTCTCGATCTTTCGTGTTTCTTCTGTTTTGTCAGCATCTTCCTTGCTGGCAATCTGAGAAGTTTTCTATACTGGTTTCATCTCTCCTGTGTTAGCCATCGATTGTCTCGCTGAAATTTTATTGCCTCGTTTTGCGCATTTGTTTCATTGCTCTGTTTGCAAGTTTTAGCTGGTACGTGTTTTGTGCGCCAAGAGCATTTCTTAACTCTGGATCTATCCTGTTTGTGTGGCTGATTTGTTTTGTTCTGCTTCATGCATGGTATGGCAGGGGGGCTAGTCATTTTGCCTTGTTGGCTAGTTTATTTCCTTCTTTTCAATCGCCATGGCTGAGAGCTTGCTTTGCTGCAACGAAGGGACATATGATGTGGGTCTCACGGACTGCAGGTTTCTGTGACCTATTCTGTAGGTGTGCAGTTTGGATGTTCAACTAGCTGTCCTCTAGGGAGATAGGCTTCTTGTTTATTCCTGCAGAAATTTTGTTGTAGCACTTTAATTTTTTCACTCAAGTGCTTTGTGGCAGTGATAGCTGTGCTTCTTGTCAGTGCTTAGGCACTAGCTGTACAGCATGTTTCGGAGCTAGTAGTTTTTGCCTATGCACAGCGAAAAGCTCAGACGCTTGGTAGGCAAACACAGCTCGCTGTGCATACTTCGCTAATCTTCGCCCAAATTTTTTTGAGACATTCATGGTTTGTGCTAGCCTCGACGAAGCTCTGGTGTTCTGTTCGGTGCGAAGCTTGCTTCGATTCGAAGTGCGAAGCTATACAGCGAAGGTTGTTTGACAATCTCCGGAGTGGTTCTTTTTCGATGTAGACCTCAAGTCTGATTTTTTTTAACTAAGGTCGAAGTCCTTCTGGAGGCCTTAGCGAAGCCCTGCAGAGTAGCAGGCTTCGATTGTTTTAACACTTGTCATCTTCGAACTCACTCCGGCTAGACATTCACAAGCTACAACACTACATACTTCGAACAATCTCCGACAACCTCAGACTTCGCACGATTCGCATGCTTCGACAAGTATAGAACAGGAGACAACTTTGAATAGTAAGACTTCTCGTTTTATGTGCACTCAGATTAAAATGCTGTGATGATTTATTTCTGTGAAGCTTGAGCTACCCATGTTTTAGATGTTTTGTCAATCTGCCTATTAGCACTGTGTTGGTGTCTTTTCGATTAGGACACCGGTTGTTTTTAGGCTAGATCTTTTGAAGCTCTGTTGCTCTGTTTACTTTTCATTGTTAGTCTGTTGAGGTGCGTTGGGTGTTGGGAGCAGGCCATTGATTCACAAGAATTTTTAGGCGCCCATTCACCCCCCCTCTGGTCGCTACTTTCGGTCCTACAGCGGTGTATCCACTTGGAGTACCACCGCTCGTTGATGGCTTTCGCGGGGAAGGATTCGGCATACCTCTTCCGAGCTGGAAGTTGATGCTGTCGTAGGCCTGTACTAAGCCCTATTTCTTCTTTGGCTAACAGAGGGCCTCGTGTATTTGTGCGAAGACCTCCGCTCTGCCCTCGCAGCCCTCCGCACGCATGGCACATTCGAAGATGGAAAGGCGGGCCATGGCGTTCGGAGATAGCTGGGGCAGCTAGAGGTGAAAGGCATCCAGGACCCCCTCCAGGAGCTCCGAGGCCGGGAACCCTAGCCCCGCATCGAAGAATGCCTCGACGACGATGACTTCTTCGTGTGGCTCGGGGATGATCTCCTGGGCCGGCTTCCTGGCCTCCACGCTAGGACCGAGGGGGCTCTGGGTTGCAAGTTTGATGGATCTGGCCGAGCACGCCGACACCCCCCAGCTCTAGGGTTTGCTCCCAAATCCTCTCCGACGCCGGGCGGAGCTCGCGAGGATCGCGCATTTCTGATGATCTAGGGGCCACTGTCACTGCTGTTGCCACCGCCACTTGGCGCTGTAGGAATTGAGGATCGACCGCTGCTGCGGGAGCGCTCCTCTCCGACATGTCTGAAGGTAACGATGAAGAGAGGAGGCAGGAAGCTCTGAAGATGGAGGTGGTGGTTGAGACTCTTGAGACTTCGACCAGTTGAGCAGGAGGAGGTTAGTTGGCCAACAGGGGCTATTTATGCGTGTGGGGCGGCCGCTCGATCCGTTCGGTGCCCCGCGGTTTGCATTCTCCCATGCACCACGTGCACCAAGCACACAACCGCTGTATTAAAGCCCTGTCGGTCCACCTCCCCCACGCGCCACGTGGGCCAAGCGCACGACTGCCGCATTAAAGCCTCGTCGGTCCACATCTTTTGCATGCCGGTGCGCGACGGTCAAGGCTGAGTGCGCATTAAATTCGGCCGGTCAAACTACTCTGACGGGTTGGTGTGCAGCGGGCATCCTGGGATTGCTTGAAGCTGTTAGCCGAGTTCTCAGCCGCATCGGTATGCATCAAGTGCATCAAAGCCGCCTCGAGGCCAACCATGGGCTCCGTAGCTTCGGAGCGCCCCTAGGCTTCGGAGCACCTCCGAAACATTCGAAACGGATAGCCGGATTTGCAGTAAACGTCTGGGGCCCTTTCCGTGAGTTGATTTTCTATAAGATTAACCATCGGTATTATCATGTGCACTTCCTTCCTTTTCTTTCGTGCAGGGTCCTCAAGCAGAAAGAAGCGAGGGGCTACTGTTGGGGAGATAATCCCGACAGTGATTCGAAGCATGAAGGATGAGAGCACTATTCGGAGGAAGGGTTTGTTAACCGGAGGCTGGACGTCCCCTTCCGGAGGCGCCAGTGGATCTAAAGACGGGGAGCCCCGAAGCCTCTGAAGGATGCGGAGCGGGCAAGAGGGGTCCCAGAGTTAGAGAACTGGCAGGAGGCTAGAGCCATGTCCTGGGAAGGTGCGAAAGGTCCAAAGCAACGATAGAAGACCAGTGACCAGTTTAGTCAAAGTGGTCTGGGACAGGATCGCGATCATCTGCACAGCGTCTGGCGCTGCTGCAATGCTAAGAATGGCTAATACGCTATCGGGGTTACACTTTTTGTCTGTACTATGGGGCTTCCATTCTTGTTTGTATTATAGGCCTGTGTCAGGCTGATGAGTACATCGACACCAACGATACATCCACACCAACACATAATCAGATTTCTGGTCCGATCACTCGGGCCCATGCACACCAACTAAACTATCAAGTAACCTCGTTCCTAGTTTCTTATTTCCCTTATGTAGATAATGGAAATGTGCGATCTCTCTTGTTGCTTAGGAATGATGGACATGAAGAAAGCAGAATTTGTTTCGCACGGAGGACATTCGGATTCCAGAACAACAGCAACTTGTGATGGCCGTCCCGACCACATATGGACTTGTATTCTAGCATGCAGATACTTTATGGAAAGCCCTTGGAGTCTACTTTCATATGCATCAAACCTCAAGTCGATATCACGTCGGAGCCGACCGCAATCTTCTTTTTAGTGCACAGACCTTTTTTGCCAATGGTGTTGCGACACCTTGTTTTGGCCCATTGGGCCGTGTATCATGTTGAGTCCTATTGGGACGCATCCTAGGGTCGGAGTACGACCCAGCCTCCCTGAGGTCGCCCTTCCACTCATATAAAACCTAGCCACCATCATTAGGAACACTTGGGTTTTGTAGATTAGATCTAGCTCTTGCTACTTCGTCCGACGACGCGCTGTTGGCTAAACTGCCCGTCTTCGGTTTCCATAACCCCAACCATATTGTGTTTCAGATCGTAATCCTCATATTCATCTTGCAATTCAGTGCTTGTTTTACTTGTTCTTGCTGGTTCTTTGATTGCTCGCAAGACAGGTGCCCTCGTGGCTGGGTTGTCGTGCTCCGCAAGATCACGTCGACCACGGAGGTTGGTGTATCGGTTTCTAAGGCGCAGCATCTCTGGATGGCTGTAGTCGGTCCATGAATGTCGACTCTCCTCCCCAATCGAGTTATCTTCTGTTTCCACCGAAAGATCGGGACTGAACCCTCACGGGTCTCCATCAAGTGGTATCAAGAGCAAGGTTGATCGGTGAGAGACTTCTTGTTTTTTTTACATAATTTTTTTCCTACAGTCCAAGAAAAAGAAAAAAAATTATATAGTAGATTAGATCAGTCCTATATTCCAAAACAATTTGAGCCTTTTACTAGTACTTCTTAGTTAGGGCTTGTTGAGTTTTTGGTTGCATCGTCGTGTGAAGTTGCTGGTCTTAGCATTTAGTTTGTTTAGAGTTTCGAGTTCTTGTCATGTTTTGTACCACCGTGTTTGTTCTGTTTATCAAGTGTTTAGGGTGTTTTTATCCCTTAGTTTTCGAGTACAGATCAAATTGGGGTCGGATTCGTTTATTGGAGTCCGAGTAGGATTCGAGCAGGCTGTGTAGTTGTTAATCAAACTATCATATCTCACACATGCCAACTCGGATTGGAGAGTTTTGATATTTTTTGGAAATCTTACAACAAGATCTTTAATTTTCTGTTTAGAGTCATCTTCAGATTCGGTCGTTTATAACCTGATTTAGATCGTACAAGTCTGGTATTCCTGGTTTGATTTTGTGTATACTACTAAGACATTATCAATTGCAGTCTTCAAAAAAAGAAAAAAAGGCAGAAAGGTGCTAAAAAAATTAAAAAAAAAAGAGAAGATCCGCACCAAAAAAAAGAGAGAGAGAAAAGTGGATAAAGAAAACTTGTGAGAAAGAGGACGAAAGCTATTTCAGCATGTTATCGGTTTGGTGGTATCGTTTATGTCTAGGCTCACGTCTCTAATTTGTTCTATCCTAGGACCAGCATACTACCACCGTTGAATGATTTTCTCAACTTGCTTTCTTTGCTAACGTGGTGCTAGTACTTCCTTGTCAATTACTTTTAGCCACCTATAGCGCCACATATACCCCTACTACAGCTTCACAAGGTTTCTTGTGCCAGCACTGATACACCCTCTTCAAGGTTGCTGACTTGTTGGTTGCCCTCCCTATCCTATGGAGCAAGAAAAGAACTGGTAAGAGCTCGTGTGAGCAAGTGGAGCGTGAGTGCAGCTACACCCTATTAGTCCTAGGTCTTTTTATTCTTCACTTGCTTTCTTCTTTGTTTTCTTTTTGTGTGCACCTTGCCATGATAGATACCATGGACGAGAACACACCACCACAGTCCCCTCGCACGAAGCAAGTCATTCATGAGTTGGTACGTAGGCTAAAGTTGCACACGGAGGGACTTGATGCTGATGTGCTGGTAACAAATGAGAAGATTGGTGTGTTGGAGGCCACACAACTTGCCACCAACACCAAGCTTGGGACAATGGAAGCATCTATTGCCCGTATCGACACCAGCCTTGCTACTCTGTTGAGACGTTTTGATGACCTCATGACAAGAGACCACGAACGACAACACGAAAACAACTACAACACCAATCATTTTGCTGAACAGGTTGAAGATGATTCGGACGAGTATTCGGCTGATTCAGAACTTGATAACCGTAATGCTCGCCATCCAACTCAGCACAATCGCCATGTTATGGGTGGCCATCGACGACGTGAGGTACGCAACAATGACGATGCTTTTCATAAACTGAAGTTTAAGATACCACCTTTTGATGGCAAATATGATCCTGATACTTATATTTCTTGGGAATTGGCTGTTGAACAAAAATTTACATGTTTTGAATTTCCTAAAAATGCTAGAGTTAGGGCAGCCACTAGCGAATTTTCTAATTTTGCTTCTGTTTGGTGGGTAGAATATGGCAAGCAACATCCTAATAACATATCACAAAGTTGGGTTGCTTTAAAACAGGTGATGCGATGTAGATTTTTTTCTACATATTATGCACATGATCTGATAAATAAGCTCCAACAATTAAAACAAGGTGCTAAAAGTGTAGAAGAATATTATCAAGTATTACAAATGGGCATGTTGCGTTGTGATTTGGAGGAAACACTACTACAAACACCAGCGCCACTACAGTTGCTGGTGCTGACGGCAGCACCAGCGCCCACCACTACTATTGGGGAAGTAGTGGCGGTCGGTGCTGATGTCATCCCGGACCACCACTATTTTACCAATAGCAGTGGCGGGCGCTGGTGCTGCCCGCCGCTGCTAAGCTGTCCGCCACTAAAGTATTGATGACATCACTTGCAACCGACACTACTATTCTAGCTATAAATGTGCAGCTTCTTTCTCCCCGAGCTCTACCAAAGTTCTCATTTAATTTTGTCCGTACAATGTCGACAAAAATCTAGATAAAGAGGGGGAGGCTTTGTTTTCGTTTCTTTTGAAGGATTTCATTCTAGGAGGTAAATCCATGCCGAATCTCACATTTATTTTGTATTTAATCATGTATACAATGAGTTATTAGCGTTTTACTAATTTAGGGTTTGTGAATAGAAATTTTCAAATAATCTTCCATTTGCAGTGTTTCCTTCTCCCAAATGAACAAATATGACCCTCCTCACAATTATTCATCACTTGTATATTGATTTACATCATTTTAATATCTTTTTTAATTTGATTTATGATTATAGATCTAGAGTTATGCTGACATCATCGGCCTGCAACCACTAAGTCGAGTGACGTACACTGAGGCCGAAAAATACCAACTTTTTAAATTTGATAAGTTATGATGTATTTTTATTGTTAAAAAAAATTAAAGTTCAAACGAGGATTTAAACATCAATAAAAAGTGCTAAAAAATTAAAAAAAGTACAAAACAGAAAAAAAAATGTTGTTTTGGCGCCAGCAGCAAGGTTTGAACCACAAACTGCCTACCGGCAGCAAGGTTCGAACCTCGAACCGAATGGCACCAAAGCACCTCGAACCTCGAACCGAATGCTAGATAATATTTTTTAGACTTTATTTTATTTTTTGAGGATTAAAAAACTATAAAAATACAAGCTGTCGATCGAGTGTTGTGGAAACCTACATTTTTTATGATGGTTTTAAATTTATTGGATAATAACTAATTATAGAGTCAAAAACATGAATATGGTTTTTCTATAAATTTTGGTGAATTATTTCATGTCTTGTAGTTCAAATTGAACTTATTTTGACTTTGATCATAAAAACACACTTAATGAAATAAAAACAGTAAACTGAGGAAGAAAAATACCAATTTTTATAATTAGAATATTGGTGTTGTATTTTTATTGTACAAAAAGTTTCAATTTCAAAGGAGAATCTCAGGTTTCTTAATAAAATAAAAAAAGTAAAGTGAGGCACAAAAATACCAAATTTTTTAATTTGATAAGTTATGATGTATTTTTATTCATAAAAAAATCAAGTTCAAACTAGAATTTAAACATCAATAAAAAGTGATGAAAATTAGAACAGAAATGAAAAAAATGTTTGGATGCTAGCAGCAAGGTTCGAACCTCAAACCGCCTGCCGGCAGCAAGGTTCGATCCTCGAACCACCTGGCACCAAAGCAACTCCCCTCACCACTGCGCTACAAAGTCTTGCTCGACAAGGTAGGCAACGTATGCTTGATAATCCCTACTAACCATATTAGTAGTGGCGGTCGGTGACGTCAGCGGCCCACCACTACTAAGTCTTCGCACGCCACTACTACGAGAAATATCAGTGGCGGGCATGCTGACGTGAGCGTATGCCCGCCACTACTATACTGGTAATATATTTTTTTTGCCACCCGCCCAGACTAAACCCTAGTAGTGGCGGTCGGTGACGTCAGCGGCCCGCCACTACTACGAGAAATATCAGTGGCGGGCATGCTGACGTCAGCGTGTGCCCTCCACTACTACTAGTAATATATAGTTTTTGGCTCCCGCCCAGACTAAACCCTAGTTCATTTGCAAATCAAACTCCCACCGTCCAACTCAGAGACTGCCACCACCACCGGAGACCGCCACCAACCTCGGAGACCGCAGCCGCCCTCGAAGACCATCGCCGCCACCGTTTCCCGGCGCCATCACCGGAGCCGGCCCGTCGCCACCGTCGGAGCCTGCCACCGCCCCTAGAGCCCTTCACCGTGCGCCGTCCCCATCGCCGCCCCGGAGACCACCGCCTCCACCGGAGACCGCCGCCGCCACCGTTTCCCGGCGTCATCACTGGAGCCGGCCCGTCGCCACCGTCGGAGCCTGCCACCGCCCTCTAGAGCCCTTCACCGTGCGTCGTCCCCGTCGCCGCCCTGGAGACCACCGCCGCCACCGGAGACTGCCGCCGCCACCGTTTCCCGGCGCCATCACCGGTGCCGGCCCGTCGCCACCGTCGGAGCCCGCCACCACCCCCAGAGCCCTTCACCGTGCGCCATCCCCGTCGTCGCCCCAGAGACCGCCGCCGCCACCAGAGCCTGTTGCCGATAGGTAATTAGATAATCAGTTTTGTTCCTGCTCTTCACTTGTTTGATAAAATGTCAATGCCTTATGTATGGTGATTTTCCTAATTGAATTGTGAGTTTTAAAATGAGCTTGTACATGATGTGCTTGATTATATGTAAGATATTTGTGCGTGACAAGCATTTGATAAAATGCTTGTGAACTATTGATGTATGAAATAAATTGATGTTTTTTTGTTCATCTTCTTGTTGTTAGTTGAGTGTGAGTGTTCTATGTTCTTGAGTGTATTCTTGAGAGAGGTAGGCCAACACAAGTTAAGTTAGGTTTCTAGGGTTTATTGTCCTTAGAGCATCTCCATTGTACTTTCTAAATGTGAATTGCTATTCAAATGGAGCTATATTTAATCAATTTATATACAATGGAGATGCTCTTACATTTGTGGATAGTTATCATTTGTAGAACCACTGTATACTACTTTGTTACACCTATTTTGGCATTGATTAATGGAAATGTACCATTCACCCAATATATATTAGTCTAATTTTGGGTGAAGTCTTCTATATCTAAGTTATGCCATGAGAAATATTGCATACCACATTATCACTTTTTAGAACAACTTTTAGAGGCCTATGATGCAAATAGTAATTGAGTTATCTCATGTATGTCATCAAGCCATGGGACACATCCATTCCCGTCAACAACTTCTTCTTTCCGTGTTGCTGGCAGGGAATGGATGTGCTCACGGTTCCATGGCAGCCATGAACATATTTGAAAAACAACACAAAATATGCTGAGGCCTCAACAACACAAGAGAGAGAGAGAAAACACAATCTCCTAACTTGAGGATTAATATAGTAGCTTCAGAAGTAATAACTGACTACTGTAGCCAAGAAGAGTTTTCATACATTTCCCACCTTTGACACTGTGATCAGTTTACTACTGCTATTACTTCTGAGGCTACTATACTAATCCTCAAGTTCATCTGTCCGAAGACCAACATTAGATTCTGCAATTCTTTTTAGAGGCCTATGATGCAAATTGTTATTGAGTTATCTCATGTATGTCATCAAGCCATGGGACACATCCATTCCCATCAACAACTTCTTCTTTCTCGTGTTGCTGACAGGGAATGGATGTGCTCATGGTTCCATGGCAGCCATGAACATTTTGAAATACAACACAAAATACGCTGAGGCCTCAACAACACTAGAGAGAGAGAATAACACAATCTCCTAACTTGAGAATTAATATAGTGGCTTCGGAAGTAATAGCTGACTACTGTAGCCAAGAAGAGTTTTCATACATTTTCCACCTTTGACACTGCGATCAGTTTACTACTTCTATTACTTCTAAGGCTACTATACTAATCCTCAAGTTCATCCGGCTGAAGACCAACATTAGATTCCGCAATTCCTTTTAGAGGCCTATGATGCAAATTGTTAATGAGTATCTCATGTATGTCATCAAGCCATGTGACACGTCCATTCCCATCAACAGCTTCTTCTTTCTCGTGTTGCCGATAGGGAATGGATGTGCACATGGTTCCATGGCATCCATGAAATTTTTTAAAAACAACACAAAATATGTTGAGGCCTCAACAACACTAGAGAGAGAACAACACAATCTCCTAACTTTAGGATTAGTATAGTGGCTTCAGAAGTATTAGCCTCTTTACTATGAAAATATGATAGCAGACCTGTTGGGGGAAATTGCTTCATTTTCAGGACTTAGAGGTTAATAACTCAAAGACTCACTAAGCTTCGGAGCTGATGGGCTCTTACTCGAAGGTGGAGGCGTTAAGCTGAAGGGGCCTCGATCTGAAGTCCGAAGAAGCCCTCCACAAGATACGAGGCTCCGAAGCTGAGCGACAGGATTGATAAGATGTTTGGCTTATCCGTTTGCCCGGATAGCTTTATGTTTTTAACCCTACTCAGGGTACCGAATAGTTTCCACTATGTCGGTTGTAATCTAGGGGTAAATAGGTCTTTTCCTTATACACTTTTTCCTATAAATACCCCCCTCTCTACCCTGTAACGAAGACGAAGAATTCAATTACTCTAATACACACATTGGAACTACTCAAGGTGTTATCCTTTCGGAGGCTAGAGTTAGTCCTCAAACACAAACTCCTAGTTTGTTTGATCTTGACATTAGAGAACCTGTTAGCGTAATCATTTACGCCAACAAGACCTTTTTTGCATAACAAAAATTCTGATACATTAGCCTCTTAACTATGAATAGTTATCTATGGTGGAAAAAGGACATTCCATCGAGGAGCGCTTCTACGAGTCTCCCGCAAAAACAAATAAAGAGGGTTCATCTGAAGGATCCTCTGATAGCGAATCTTCGTACCACTCTCCGGAGAATAAACATCCAATGGAGCCTAGGAAGAAGAGAACGAGAGAAGACGCCGATGAGGATTACATTCCTGAAGCTCAAGCGGAGGTAATTATTACGTTAGTAACAAGTCAGAGCAGCTTCTAATTGAGGATTACATTCCTGAAGCTCACCTTGTCTATCATCGTAGGATCGTCCAAAGCAAGGAAGCAAGCGTCGATTATTCCAAGTCGAGGAAAGAACAACTATTGGCCCAGATGTTGAGTCAGCTGTAGCGAACAGATGTTGAGCCCGCTACCACAACATCCTCTGCAAATGTGAAGAGGAGAGGGAAATGGGAGAAGAACAAGCTGCATACAGCTATCTATGAGGTTGAAGAAAGTGCATGTGATGGGGCTCCAAAGAAGCCAAAAGAAATCACAGCTAAGTGGCGTAACGACTGTGGATGTCTCGCCAGGGAGCGATGTAGATAGTTTGGAAAAATTGGAAGAGTGTCCCTGAAGCTACAAAGAACGAATTGTGGAGCATATAAAAGCGCACTATAAATTCCCGGAAGACCGCTTAGAAGACGCTAAACTGAACACAATACCTTTAGAAAGATGAGTCGCCACTCAACGACTACGGCTTTATAACGCCAAATGAATGGAACAAATTCAAAATGCAGCTTTGCTCGGAAGAAGCCAACACAAAGAGAGCATCATGTTCAAAGTACTTAATAAGAAGAATAAGTTACCACAGTGGTGGCGGGCGCGCTGACCTCATCTGCGTGCACTGCTGTTAGCAATAGCAGCGGCGGGCAGATGAGGGTCAGCACGCCCGCCACTGCTTTTGACACAGCGGTGGCGGGCACTCTGCTCGCCATGCTAACCAGGGATAGCAGTGGCGTTAGAGCAGTGGTGGACTGGATGCCCGCCACTACAGGTCATTTTTGCCAGCCACTATAGTATCGCTTTGTAGTAGTGAAAGAGAGGATGCTGCTATGGCTCGATTTGTGGCTGGTTTGAATTGTGAAATTCAGGGCATTCTTGAGTATAAAGAATACACAACTATGACTCAATTGTTTCATTTTGCTTGTAAAGCTGAACGGGAAGTGCAGGGTCGCAACACAAGTGCCAAGACAAAATTTTCTACAGGACGAGCTAACTCAAGGCAGCGCAACAATGGACGTACAGCCCCACCATATTATTCACTAAGTCGGGTGGTGTCGTCTCCATCCAACAATAACAACAAGCCCCCAGCCTTCCCACAAATTCAGCAACTCGTATGCCTTCAGTGACGTCTCCAGCGACAAAGCATGCCCCAACCCGTTGAGTCTGTTGCATCTTCAAGTAGAGCATGAGACCTACAGTGTCACAGTGCAAAGGTTAGGACATGTTATGCATGGACTACCCCTCCAAGCGTGTTTTGGTCATTAAAGATGATGGTGAGTACTCTTTGCTAGTGATTTCGATGAAGATACACTTGCTTTGCTTGCAGCGGAATATGTAGGAAGTGACGACCACCCCGAGGCGCATATTGGTAATGGTGATGCAGATCACTGTGAGAGCCTAATTGTTCAACGCGTGCTTAGTACACAAATGGATGAGAGCGGAGCAAAATCAGTAACACACATTGTTTCAAACAAAGTGTGTCATCAAAGAACGGTCTTGTCGCATGATCATTGATGGTGGAAGCTGCAACAACTTAGCTAGCAACGACATGGTGGATAAACTTGCACTCACACAAACCACATCCACGTCCATATCAATGCAATGGCTCAACAATAGTGGTAAGGCCAAGGTTAATGAAATTGATGCAAATTAATTTTGCTATGGGTCATATCATGATGTTGTGAATGTGATATTGTACATATGCAAGCATGTCATATTCTGCTAGGTAGACCTTGGCAATTTGATTAAAAATTCCACACATCATGGTAGGTTAAACAATATTCATTTCTACACCATTATAAGAAACTTGTGTTACATCCTATGTCTCCTGAAGCTATTTTGCATGATGATATTGCTGCTGCTAGGAAAACAAAATCTCATGACCATGCTCACATTGCCAACCACATTGCTGCTAAAGATGATGTAAAACATGAAAAGACACAAAGAAATGTTGTCGCTAGCAAGAAAACTGACGATCACTTTGAAAGGAGGGGTTTGCTTAGTACCAACTATGAAATTAATGAATTACTAGCTTCCAAATCTGTTGCCTATGCCTTGATATGCAAAGATTACACGATATGCAACAATCGCTTCCTCCAATTATGGCTAACATTTTGCAGGAATATGCTGATGTCTTTCCAAGTAAAGTTCCACCGAGGTTGCCACACTCCGTGGCATTGAGCACCAGATTGACCTTATTCCGGGCACTGTCTTGCCAAACCATGCACCATATAGGACCAACCCTGAAG
>JAAALK010001816.1:0-31865 GCA_019279435.1 Zizania palustris | reverse complement strand
AAACCTGCAGACCAAGGAAACTACGTACCTGGTGATAGTTTGGGGCTGCGGCCACGTTGAGTGCTTCTACCTTTGCCGCGTCGACCTCAATACCCTGTGAAGTGACAACATATCCAAGAAACACAACTCGATCCGGGCAAAACGTGCACTTCTCAAGGTTACCAACATTCTAGCCTCACGAGGACAATAAAAACAGCACGTAGGTGGTTCAACATGTTCAGTGAGAGACTTGCTATAAACCAAGATATCATCAAAGTATACAACCACAAAGCGTCCTATAAATGGCCGTAGGACTTCATTCATCAAGCACATGAAGGTACTAGGTGCATTAGTAAGTCCAAAAGGCATGACAAGCCACTCATATAGTCCCAACTTTGTTTTAAAAGCAGTTTTCCATTCATCACCTAGTTTCATGCGAATTTGGTGGTAACCACTACGGAGATCGATCTTAGAAAAGATAATGGCACCACTAAGCTCATCAAGCATGTCATCCATCTAGGAATAGGGTGTCGATATCGAATGGTGATATTATTAATAGCACGACAATCAACACACATGCGCCAACTACCATCTTTCTTAGGTACCAAAGAACGGGTACTGCACAAGGACTAAGGCTTTCACGGACGTACCCACGATCAAGAAGGTCCTGTACTTGGCGCTCAATTTCTTTTGTCTCCTCCGGATTGGTGCGGTACGCTGCACGATTAGGAAGAGACGCCCCCGGGACCAAATCAATTTGGTGCTCGATGCCGCGTATCGGTGGCAGCCCGGGTGGTATCTCAGCAGGAAAAACATCTTTAAACTCCTGCAAAAGGTCAGTGACTGCAACAGGAACAGAGCTAGGAATGTTCGCAAGTGAAAACAACACGTTTGTGCAAATCAAGCCGTATAGCAAGGGAGTATCATCACAAATTTCAGCAAGGTCAGTTTTAGTTGCAAGCATGACACGCCCTTTCAGATTTATAACTTGTGATGAAGAAGGAGAAGCAATTTTATCTTTCTGTTGCTTCAAAAGCGTCTTAGCTACTTGCTGATTTTCAGAAGGTTGTTTGCTCTTTTGTGCATCCCTAGCATGTTTTTCTTGTTCAAATTTTACAATTTCAGCAGGAGTCATAGGAAGCAATGTAATTTCTTTCCTTTATTCATAAATGTATACTTATTGCTCCTACCATGGTGTGTAGCATCAGTATCATACTCCCAAGGTCTACCAAGTAACAGAGAACATGCTTGCATTGGTACTACATCAAAATCAGCACTTCCGAAGTATATACCAATGGAAAATTCGATGTGAACAGTTGTGTTACCTTGACCTTACCGCTGTCGTTGAGCCATTGCACATGGTAAGGGTGTGGATGTGCACGTGTGGGAAGTTGAAGCTTAGTTACCACGTCGAGGCTCACAAAATTGTTGCAACTACCGCTGTCGATGATGACATGCGCACGACGGTCTTTGACGCGGAAGAAGGTCTGAAATATATTGTTCCGTTGTGACTGGTCGTCCTGGTCCATGTGAGTGCTCAAGTCACGTTGTACAATAAGTGCTGCCATGTTAGTGAAAGATAAAGCAACAAAGAATAATCCTTATGTAAAACAGCTAGGTCTGGTGGTGGGTGTGGGGTGGAAGCAATCCGTCAAGCACCTTACCCACGCTTGCAAGTGTTCTTACCACGCCGCAGTGAGGTCACCGGCCTACAGGTGATGAACCAAGTGGAGGGTGGTGTACAATTGCAAGAATTGAACCTGTCCTGACCAAGAGAAATGTGTAGCTTGGAAGGCAAGTGAGTAGCAAGAATTAGCGATAATAATAACAGTTAAACCAAGTTCAATAAGTATTCCCAAGTACTCGTCAAAGTTGCTGACCGTAGTGCTCCCAAAGTGAAAGTTCAAGTAATAGAGGGAAACTATGTGCCCAAAAATCCAAAAGGAAGCAAAAACAGGTCAAAATCAGCTCTCTAAAGATCGGACAAGAGATCGGACAAGAGATCGGACAAGTGATCAGACAAGTGCAAATTTTTTTTTTCTGCTGCTGCTTGGATCGGACAAGGGATCGGACAAGAGTTCGGACAAAGGTTCAGACAAGAGATCGGACAAGCAACAAACAGCCAAAGACTGCCTCAGATTGGACAAGAGTTCGGACAGGAGTTCGGACAAGAGTTCGGACAAGAGTTCGGACAAGCAACTAACAGCCCACTTCTCCTTTTTTTTTATATTTTTTTTTCTCCTTTTTTTTTTTTCACTCTATTTTTTTTTTGAAACAAGGATGACCAGAGGAGTAACCACAAAATTTGGCACCTACAACTGAGGTGGGATGTGGCTCACAAAAATTCAAACAAGTTCGCTGTCCGGCGAGCAAAAACTTTGTCCAATTTTTTTCTTTATCTTCCCGATTTTTTTGGCGATTTTGGTGAGGGCTAACCGAAATTGGGTCAGGAACACGCTCAAAAAATTTCAGATTTTTCTGCCAAACGAGCGAAAAGTTATGCCTGTTTTACTGAAGGGGGGTCACAAAGAGTAGATGTGGAAAACAAAGAAAGGTTGCGGAAGGGGGGGTTTTTTTTCGGTGGGGAATTTTTTCTGAGACACAAGAACAACTACTACTCAAACGACACAGAGGGATGACTAAACCAGCAACAAGACTCGACCAAGAACACGAACTCAACAAAGTTAAAACTGAAATTAAAATCGCAAGGCACAAAGGGGTTCTCGGTGGGGAATTTTTTTTGGTGCGGTTTTCTGGACTCTGGGTAAAAACAAAAGCAGATCGAGATTACCTAACGGGAAATCTGAGCTCTGATACCAGCTGATGGGGGAGTGGTCCCGATCTTCCGCTAGGTAAGAGATAAACTTGGGTTGGTGGAGAATCTCGACGTTGGCGATCCAAGGCTCCGGTCCGGCGGATCAAAACCTCGCAATCGTTACACCACTGTCTCCGTTGGTTATCAACCACGCAGGACGCGATTGACCTCGCCACGAAGGCTAATTCCTGCAAGCGAACCCAAGAACACAAGCAAGAACAGGAAGGATACAAATCGAATGCCAAATCACAGACAAACGAAGATAAGTTGAGGTTTCACAAACGCCAATGCGGCAGCCAATCGGTCCGGCGCAAGAGGCGGGATCTAAACACAACAGTGTAGATGCAACAAAGCAAAACCTAACCCTAGAGGTGGCTGGCGTGAGAATATATAGGGCGGCGGCCAGGGGGAAGGTAAACAGACATGGGCTGTGGGCTAGAAGATGTACAGACTCAGATTATGGCCAACATGGCCCAGTTCTGTCACGCAGTACTGTTTTAAATACACAGGACGACTCGAGACTCCAAATGAGGTGAAACCAACGGCAAACGATCCGTCTTCTCCTCGGCTTTCCAAAAAGTCCAAGAACGCGCCAATCGGACTTCGTATGAGGAAGTTATGCCCATTTTGGTGAATGGTGGTCGATGTAGTCCGAACCAGCGAATTCTTGACTTCAAATCATCCGTGCGGCTCCGTCTTCAACTCCAACTCTCCTATTCCATCTCCCATGTTCCTAAGCAACAAAATATCACTAGTATTCAGTAGCATCCCATCCAAACAAATATAATCAAAGTTGCTAAGGAACGAATTAACCTCATGGTTCAAGCGACGGGCACGGGCGCGTGTGATTGGTCCTTGTAGTTGAATTGTAGGTGGAGGCTCCATGTGTGTATCATGTGAAGTGATGTCCTCATCAGCAGTTGAGCTAGCACCCTTCGGCATATCTTTCCTGGCAAGGACATCAATCAAATCACAAGTCTTAGCAGATTTTGTAGCAGAATGGACTCCACCTGCAACTTTGGTTCCGGAGAAGTCAAGTGACGGAGTTTGGACTGTTTATTCTGATGGAGCTTTCCAAGCATCCGGAGCAGGCATTGGAGCAGTATTGATTTCACCTTCAGGGCAAAGAGCAATGTACTCCGCAAGACTCAACTTTAAGTCTACCAATAATATAGTGGAATATGAAGGGATTTTACTGGGACTCCGAAAAGCACGTGCTCTAGGGGCTACAAGAGTTGTTATAAAAACAGATTCTCAAATAGTAGCAGGGCACGTTGATAAAAGTTTTCAGGTTCGGCATCCACAGCTTGCAAAATATTTAGAAGAAATCCGTAAGATCGAAGCACATTTCAAAGGTATTTCCATTCAGAGTATACCAAGAGCAGAAAATATGCAAGCGGACATCTTAGCAAAAGCTGCAGCCGGAGCTGTGGATGTTCCACAAGAAGCTTTCTATGAGGAGCTAAGTACACCTTCGGTGCTGCAAATTCCCTCTGCAGAGATTCTTTGCATTCCAAGTGCAGATTGGAAAAATTCAATCATGGAACTTTTACAAGGAGGGACAAATTTGCCTGAAGAGCCACAACTTTCAAGATTGAAACTCAGGGCTAGAAATTATCAAATAATCAACGGTATTTTATATAAGGCCGGAGTATGTTCCCCTCTACTCCGATGTATATCTCAAGCCGAAGGTCAAGAAATTCTTCGAGAAATTCATGAAGGCCTTTGCGGTAGCCATTTAGCCCCTCGAGCTTTGGCAGGAAAAACACTTCGCCAGGGGCTTTATTGGCCTACAATAACAGCTGATGCGGAGAGCTTAGTCCACACTTGTCAAGGATGTCAGTGGATGGGTCGACGGAGTCATCGCCCACCAACAGCTCTTCAAGTTATTGCTCCGGTATGGCCTATGGCCAGATGGGGTATGGATTTAATTGGCCCCTTTCCAGTAGCTAAGGGAAATCTAAAGTTCGCAGTGGTAGCTATCGAATATTTTTCTAAGTGGGTAGAGGCAGAGCCCTTAACAGCTATCACTTCGAACAATGTACAGAAATTCTTTTGGAAGAATATCATTTGCCGGTTCGGAGTGCCTAGACAACTTACAGTTGATAATGGAACACAGTTCGATGCAGAACCTTTCAGGAAGTTTTGCGAAGATCTAGGCATCCAGTTATGTTTTGCTGTAGTAAGGCATCCTCAGTCTAATGGAGCTGTAGAAAGAGCCAATGGAAATATTTTGTCAGGGCTAAATCGAAGGATAGTAGGATTAGCAAAAGGACTGTGGACCGAAGAGCTTCCGAAGATTTTGTGGTCCATTCGGACTACGCAAACAAGGTCCACAGGTTTTACTCCATTCAGATTACTATTCGGAGATGAAGCTATGACTCCAACAGAGCTTAAAGGAGGATCACTCCGCAGCACCGAACCGGAGATTGAAGAAGAAAGACAAGCTTCGCTAGATTTATCAGAAGAAACAAGACTTTGAGCTGTGGCAAATTTATCAAAATATCACCAGCAGACGAAGACTTGGTATGACCCAAAGGTTAAGATCAATGAGCTTAGGCCGGGTCATCTTGTTCTGTGAAGCATTATAGCGCCAGGGAAATTAGGAAATAAATGGGAAGGTCCATATTTAATTGTTCGTTCAGGACGCCCTGGCTCTTTTAAATTAGCTAATTTAGAAGGTGAAGAGTTAGCACATAGTTGGCATGCGGAGCACTTAAAGCGATACTTCGCATAAGGGCTCCTTGTAAATCACTTGTAATCATCTTCTGAATTAATAAAGCATATGGTTCAGATAGTGCCTTCCCCTCATAAAGCTGAATCACATTTTCGGACTTCGAATCATTGGTTCGAAGTTTCCGACGTGGGGGCTGACATAATCCGTAGTCCAAGCCACTGGCTTGTAGGCATCCGTAAAAGAGCCCAAAACCACATCATGCGGAGTCCAAGCCATTGGCTGGTAGACATCCGTAAAAAGAGCCGAAGGTGGCCAAAATATGCGGAGTCCAAGCCATTGGCTGGTAGACATCCGTAAAAAGAGTCCAAAGAGACCATTGCAAACTCCGAACCATTGGTTTGACAGAGTTCACAAAAAAGAGCCGAAGGTGGCCAAAGCAAAACAGAGTTTGAACCATGAGCTTCGAATTGCTGTTAACATAGTCCAAAGTGACAAATTATCTAAGACACTAAGGTGTCTTGGAAGTTATCTCAAATGATTTATTTCAAAAAACAAAGGGTACTAAGTTTCCATTCTCTAGACTACAAATAGTCGAGGAAATTTCATAAGATTTTAAAAGATCTTTAAATTATAGAGGGGCTCCGAAACCCAAAAAATTGTACTCCGAAGTTTTTTCTTTGCGCATAACCATCTTTGAATACAGTTCGAAGTTGCTTATACCCAAAGAGGGGCTAGTAAATAGGGAGACAATTTTAAATCGGTATTCATTATTCGAACGAATATGTTTATAGATTACAACATGAAAAATTGGTATCTATACCAAGAAGGAATCGAAGACCTCTTCGATCTCTAGAGCTAGGGTTGGAACGACTAGTTCCAGTGCCGGGAGTTCTAACAACTTTACGTTTAACTCTCTTGCCTCCCTTCGAAGCTCTAAAGTCCTTCTGTTCTTGTTGAAGCTCGGCCCAAGTTCGAAGTCGTTCGGGGCTCCTTTCCCAGCTTCCAAGTTCTTCAGGTTTTTTACCTCGAGCTTCATCTTCGTCTTCGGACCATATAACGTCTTCAGAAGACGAAGTGTCCAAGTTAACCTCTTTTTCTTCCTCTTTAATATAAGATAGTATATCCTTGCTTACTTCGGCAGTAATAGCACCGGAGCTATCTCGAGGAACTAAAAATCGAGGGCGTTTATAAGCTTTTAGAAGATCGAAGGTAGCCCATAATGAGCGAAGTTCGTCGTTAATGTCTAACACTTCGATATCTTCCATATGAGGCAAAGCCTAAAAATATGATAAACAAATTTTCATTGATAAATGTACATAAGCACAAAGCTTTACATAGTCAAAAATCCTAAGATATATCTAAACCTGCGGATTCGGAGGAGGCTGAATGCTTGAAGCCTGGGTCCGAGCTTGCTTCTGTCATTGTCCTTCGTCGATCCAGGCCTTGATCGCAGAGCGACCTTCGGCTCTCCATGAAGTTTGGAAGGCTCGCCAGGCAGCAGCCACACCTTCGGAAGGAGTCAGAAGCTGCTCGTCGTCGAAGGTAATTGGGCCCTCTCCTGCGCCCGGAGTTATCGATCGGCCCAGATTCTCGTAATAATGAAGTAGGCCAACAGCAGCCACTTGTCCGAAGAGTTCTCCGTAGCGAATGCCTGCTATCTTCATCTGCTTCGCTACTCCTTGAATCCTTTTCAATCGGCGTAGAAGAGAAATGTTATCATCAGAAGGAAGTGTTCCGGTAGTACCGAAGTACTCCAGAACACCTAGGAGTTGATCCATAACCTCCGCAGCTACCTTCTCGGACTTCAGCTTATCTTCGATCAATGCGTCCTTCACCGAAGTTACCTCTTTCAGAACTCCAGAAAGTCTAGCAGTTTCGGTAGTCAAGGAATTTTTTTGGTTCAAAAGCTGGCTAGCTTCCTCTTGGAGTCTGACAAGCTCGGTCCCCGCAGTAGCGTGCTCCACCCGCATTCTTTCAATTTCTGCTCGAAGCACAATTCTTTCTGCTTCGAGCTCCTTATTCGCAGCCTCCAACCCTTGTCTAGCCCTGCGCTCCGTTGACACTATACTATCCATTTGAACCACTCGGCCTTCGGAGATAGTGAGATTTCGTTGAAGAGTTTCGTTTTCCTCTAGAAGGCGAGCGATTTCTCATTCATTCGATATATTTGCAGCTCGGGCCAAGACTGTTTGCTATGAAAAGAAAAAATCAAGGTAAGAAATTATTTGCATGTAAACTTAATATTATTTCACAGATGCTTCGTACCTAATAGGCTGCGTGCTCCATAGTAGCGTTAAGCTACGAGCTCTTCGCCTCACTCAGAATGGCCACCAAGTTTGTCTCCCCAATGTCGCGACTAGCTCGATCCAAAGGCTCGAGCAAAGTCCGAAGACCAGTTCTTTGCTCTAAGAAAGGAGCTAGAAGGGGGAGCATACTTATCGCTTGTTGGTCATCTTCATTTAACGAAGGGCCGGAGTGTTGGCTTGTTGTCTTCGGAGCCCCCAGAGACTGACCCCCCTCGGTAGATTGACTCTCGTCTGTTGACTCAGACGGAGTTGATCCGGAGCTCGCAGCAGGGAGGGAGTCTATATTTCTTTTGCCTTTTCCAGGCCCCATCTGAGTAGCTCTTGGGATTGGCTCCGAAGTCGTCGAAGGTCCTGGGATTATATCTTCTTGACGGACCTCTTCCACAGAAGTGGACTCTGTAAAAACAAAAGTATTATACATTGTATAAATACCCGAAATAAAAATAAAAGAATTTTTCGAAGTTTACCTTTGACATTCAGGCGAGGAGTAATCATTGGACTGTTTGGCGGATCGAAGGCGAGATCTTCGTCCGAATCAGCCGTCAAGTCTTCGACTGCAGGAACATTTTCCTAGACAGTCCTTGTTGCCTCTTCAGGAATCGAAGCCATAGTGACTTCAACTCCACTCTCATCCACAGGAACTTCATCCTGAGGTAAATCCTCTTGAACTGCCGAAGTCCTTGGTTGCTCAAGGTTATCTCGAGACTCCGGCACGTTCGCAGGTACTTCGGCTTGTGCAGTCCTTTGAGATGCATCTTCGTCTATCAGACGCACAAGCAACCTCCCTTCGTCCTCTTGGGAGTCAGAGACTGAAGCCCTTGGGCTCGAAGGTGTTGGATTCTTTGGTTTCCGAGCCACCTTCTTGACTAGAGTCTTGGCGGAACTTGAAGTCCCCGCTTCGGCTTTCCTCTTTTTGGGTCCTTTCTCCGAAGGCACCCAATCCATCAAAGGGGGCGGAGTGATTTCCAGCATTCCCCACACTCTGTTAAATCTTTCTCAACTCCCGACCAACTTGATTCTCCATTCTTTTTCTATCGGAGTTGGAGCGCCCAAGATCTTCTCCGAAGCCCGTACGATTTGCTCCGAAGTAATAGGGGCTGAAGAAGCTAAAAAATGAATTAAGTTAGTTACTTCTTCGAATGAATATGCATAATATATGTTGCTTTCAAGGTTACCTGCAGGGCTCGAAGTCGAAGTAATTTTTCGGAGACCGCCTTCCGAATCCTCTTCGAAGATGATAGGCCAGTTGGCCATCTATCAACGGAGGGATTTGTAACCCGAGGAACTCTTCGGCTAAGTCTCGCATGCTCAACCTTCGACTAATCTTCTGAAGTAGGCTGAGTCGAGCTTCGAGCTGACCTTGGTCTGGATGCACTAGGGCTTCCTTCCGGAAATGAATGTCTTTCAGAGGTCCGGCTAGAGGATTGCTCGCCCCAACTTCGGCATAGAACCATCTCATAACCCAGTCGGTATACCATCTAGTATTGATAGCCTTAGTGGGAAACTGAAGAGCATATTCATCCCGAAGCCTGAAGTTAATACTTCCGAAGGCTACTACTACTTTTTCACCTCCGGGGCCTACGAAGGTTTTTGGCTGGCATGAAGCTCTGTGCAGCGCAGCGAAGATCTCTGCCCTCCCCTCACAACCTTCGGCTCTCAATGCCCATTCGAAGATAGCTAAACGAGCTACTGCATTCGGAGAAAGTTGAGGGAGAGTGACGTGAAACAAATCAAGTACCTCGGCCAAGAAGTCCACTGCTGGAAGGCCTAAGCCAGCTTCGAAGAAGGCTTCGAAGACGACCACTTCTCCGGGTCTTGGTGACGGGATTAGTTCCTTTCCAGGTTTGCGGATCATGACTCCCATACTAATCTTCCCTTCTACTATGACCGCCAGTGATTCTCTTTTGCAGGTAGAAGGTCCCAGTTGGAAGGATTGATCCAAGTATTTCGTTGATGGCAGGCAGAGACCTTGATCATCAACATTTTGGGGATTTCCCCCTCCTGCCGCCATGGATGTCGTTGCGGGTGTTGGAGGTGCCGTCGCCAATGCCGCAGCCACTGCCGCTGCAGCCGCCTGCTGTCGAGCCAAGGCCGAAGGGGCTCCAGTACTCTTGGTTTTCGCCATTGAAGCTACTGGGTTGCTTTGGAGGAAGAATGGAGGCTAGGGCTCAAAGGGTGTTTGTTGTTTGCAAGAGAGCTGTGGAAAGGTACTCAGGAAAGTTCTAGGCCCTCTATTTATAGCCTAGACTTTACATTTTTTACCGTTAGTCCATGCCGTTTCGCATTCTTGCCCGTTACTTTACTCTGAAATTAACGCTCTCTGTAACTTCCGTTAAAAGAAGGAAGCTAACGGCTATTTCTTCTAAGTCTAAAAGGATTTCAAGCTTTTTGAGTCGGTTCTAAGATAGTTCGAAAATAATTGTCCTAAAACTGATTCGAAGTTTTATATCTCCATACATTTCGGAGAGAAGTTAAAATCTAATAACCCCTACGCCTGGTTATTTTTTCTTTCGTATACTGCTCTCCTAACATTACAGGCTTAACGGAGAAGCGTATTCGAGGGGCTACTGTTGGGGGAAAATATTCCATCCTCAGGGTTATTGCAGCAACAGCGCAAAAGCAGATAATGGATTCGAAGGTTTCCAAACAAGCATCTTCGGAGATATACTGAGTCAAGCTCGAAGCCTGAAGATAGACCTTGGTTCGGAGTATATTTTCGAACTAAGGCTCTTTGAGATCTTTTCTGCCAGCTAAGATGGAAGACTTATCTTTTTTCTCATTAGATTAGTCTTTTACCGTTTTAGCCCTATTAAGGGTACCGAATAGTTTCCATTATGTCGGTTGTAATAGAGGGGTAAATAGGCCTTTTACTTAATGTTTGGGCCTATAAATACCCCCCGTTTAACCCTGTAATAAGGACCGAATACAAGTTATTCAATACACACATTCCAACTATTCTAAGTTATTATCCTTTCGGAGGCTTAGAACAGTTCACTTCGCAAACACTTCGTTTGTTAGTTTCTAATCTTCAGAAACCTGTTAGCGTAATCTTTTACGCCAACAGATATCCTTGTTGTTCTGAAATCGCACTCATTTTGAGCTTTTACGTTTTGGTTAACCATAATGACCACTTCTTGCTTTTGTTTGGCTTTCGGTCATTAAGGTTAAACTTTTACCTTATTTTTTCTTCTTCTTTGTTTTCTTGTGTTTTGTTTTCGTGTTTCCACATTTGTTTGCAGGTGCTGAAGAGCTGAAGAAGAGGAGTGTTGACAATGCACTCATCAAGGGGGAGATTGAGGAGCCATGCTGAATAGCATGGGCCTCATGGCTCCAGATGTGATGAGTCATTGTCAACGATAGTCAAAGGGGACAAAAGAAGAAGAGATCTGCTGTTTCATGGGCCGCGTGTGACTCAGGTACACGGGTAGCGAGCGACTGTCAGGCAGAGGAGGCTGCGAAGTCGGGCTGGCCCAATCTGGGTACATGGGCCAGAAGCAGTAGAAGACCCACTGGACTGTTGACCAGGACTGACTCAGGTACCTGGTGCAAAGTCGGGCTGGCCCAATCTGGGTACCTGGTGCAAAGTCGGTGGAGGCTTTGTCAGTTTCGGCGCAAAACTAACAACCGTTGATCTTGTATCCGACTGTCCAGAAGAGAAGCCGTAGTCGCTACGAAAACTTAGCTTCCGGATAAGTCATCTGTGTCTCTAGGCCCACAGTCAGTCAGTCGTGTCTGTAAAAATACCTAAGGGCAGTAGAGTCTTTTCCTTTATTTCTGCGTCTGTAAAAAACCCTAAGGGGCTGGTGGAATATTATAGGCCATTGGGCAGCCTATAAATAGGGCCCCAATCCCTAGGGTTGCACTACCCTTCTAGAAATCACTTTTTGAATCATTCATTGGGTCATCTTCTTGTTTCCTGTGTTTGTCTCTCTCTGTTGTGTGCGCCGCCAGGCTGATAGCTGCAGTTCTTTTATTTTGTTCTCTGTTTGTTGGATGTTTTTATCCCTTATGCCTCGTGCAGTTTCTCATTTAATGGATCTGTAGTAATCAATTCGTTCACAGTGATTTTATTCCCGATTGTGAAGGCTTCGGATTGCTTCTGTTGGTTGTGTTCTTCACGCAAGTAGTACTAGTTCTTGCTATTGCAAGTAGTACTACTTCACTGTAGCAACAATACTCTAGTGCCAGCTTTTTGCTTTTACTGCGCAGCTTTTTGATCGAAGTTGACAGGCCCTAGTAATTTTTCTGACTGTTCTCTGGCGAAGCCCCCTCTCTGTTCGAAGCCCCTCAGCTCCGTGAGGCAGGCTTCGATCTGATTTGCTCGAAGGCTTCGTTGGAACTTCGAACTTTGTTCTGTGTCCTGAGTTGCTAGATGCGAAGTATGTTTTGAACGGACAGCGTCACATACTTCGAACGACGGTGCGAAGGTACTCCACCTCGCGCTCTTCGAAGTCCACACTTCGATAGGTTTCGAAGTTGGCTTCGAAGCCTATCGTTCTGTTAGACTTCGTTTTTGTTTCTTTATCGCATGTCAGCCTTCGCTTCTCTTTTCGAAGCTTGCTCTTTTCGAAGGTAGAGTGTAGGCTTTGAATTTGGTGCCTCTGTCGTGTGACAGGCTTCGCTTCTTTGTTCAAAGGTCGTCCGTCTGTGTGTTGCGTTCGAAGTTTTCTGTTCGAAGGTTTAGCTTCGAAGCACTCGGTTCGAAGCTGTGTTCGAAGCCTTGCCTTCGAAGTACACCTTCGATGCAGGCTCCGACTTTGTCACACATCGCTTCGAAGCTTACTTCGCTTTCTGTCACTTCGAACTTGGCTAGACCAAAACATACCTTCGGCATCCTTTCAACAGCTTTCGGCAGGCTTCGCAACTGACCTCCGAAGCAGGCTTCGTCACCGACCTCCGAAGCAGGCTTCGTCAAGTTTCGAACAGGAGACAGACTTTGAATGGTAACTTCTCATTTCATTCTTAGTGTACTCAAAATATTATACTGAGAAGTTTCCCTTGCCTAGTCTTGTGTATACTGTTTATCTATCTATTAGCACTGCTTTGATAGTTCTCTGTTTGACATCAGTTGCTTCTAGGCTAGATACCTTTAGACTTAGGCTATCTGTTTATTTTCTGCTGCTTAGTTAGTTGAGGTGCGTTGGGTGTTGGGAACAGGCCATATATTCGAAAGAATTTTTTAAGGCGCCCATTCACCCCCCCCTCTGGTCGCTACTTTCGGTCCTACAGAAGTAGTGATCAAAGGTCCGCCCTCGTCCTCAGTTGAAGTCTCAAAAGGTGTGGGGTCTACAGGCTGTGCAGAAGGCCCAACCTCATCAACAACATGACTGTCATCATCTTCCTTGAAGATGAACTCTCCAAGCTCATCATCTCCAGAAAGCTCGAAAGAAGGAGTAAGTGAAGGCATGGACTCATCAAAAGAAACCTCACATGTCTCGACAAGCTGCTGAGAGTCGAGGTTCCAAACACGTAAGCCTCGAGAATGCAAAGCATAACCAAGAAAAACTCCATCGCAAAAACGAGACTCAAACTTCTCCAAATGCCCTCCATTCTTGAGCACAAAGCACTTGCATCCAAACGCTCGCAAGTGACTCACCTTGGGCTGTCTACCAAACCACAACTCATATGAAGTCTTACCTAAGTAAGCTCTAAGAAAAATGTGGTTGGCCAGATAGAAAGTCGTGCTCATGGCTTCAGCCCAAAAGCGCCTAGGAGTCCTATGCTCATCGAGTATCATCCTGGCCATCTCGACTAGTGTGCGGTTCTTTCGTTCCACAATGTCGTTTTGTGGGAGAGTGTAAGGAGCAGAAAACTAGTGATCAAGACCTTGGTCACTACAGAAGTTGACAAACTGAGAATTCTTAAATTCAGATCCATTGTCAAAGCGAATTGCTCGCATCTGACCATTGTTCTCATTTTTCAACTTCATAACTAGGTCATGAACAAACTGGAAAGCCTCATCCTTAGTCTTCAGAAAGAAAACCGACGAGAATCGAGAAAAGTCATCAACTATCACAAGGGCATACCACTTTCCACCGAATGAACGTACCCGAGCTGGACCAATGTAGGACCGATAGTAGCGACCAGAAGGGGGGTGAATGGGCGCCTAAAAAATTCTTGCGAATAAATGGCCTGTTCCCAACACCCAGCGCACCTCAACATACTGAGCAGGGAAAAGTAAACTGATCAACAAAGCCTAAAAAGATCTAGCCTAAAAACAACCATTGTCCTAAACAAAGAGACACCAACACAGTGCTTAAAGGCAGATTAACAAAGCATTTAAAACATGAACGAATCAAGCTTCACAAAAATAGATCATCATAGATATTTAACATGAGTGCACGTAAAACTAGGAAACTTACTGTTCAAGGTTGTCTCCAGTTCGATACTCATCGAAGCCTGTGCGATGTGAATGTGTGAAGCCTAAAGTTGTCGATGCCTGTGCAGTACGTTGAGCGATGTGTGTAGCTGCCGAAGCCTGCTTCGAAAGATACAGTACCAAAGCCGAAAACTAGACTTCAAACAGTGCAGACAAAGACAAGCGAAGCCTGAAGATTACACAGAGAACGAACTTCGAAAAATGAAAATAGCAGAGGATCTGTCGGAGTATGCTTCGGATATGATGGAGTCTACTTTCGTTGCCGAAGTGCACTACGTGGCGGAGTGTACATCGCACAGCCGAAGCCTGAATAGCCGAAGGTCACTAGCCAAAAACTCCGTAGGCTAAGTCAGCAAAGCACCTTCGAAATGCAAACTTGGAACCGGAGCTAACGTGAGCTAGTTCTGCTGCAAATATGCCATAGCCTAAAAAACCTAGGCCTACGAATGACACACGACTGAACTTAGCAGTCCTAGCTGTGGAAATCTCCGGCGGATGGTAGTATAACTCGGCACGAAGTGCACCGATTAAAAGCTATACTATTGCACACCTTCGCTGACAGCGTTCGGAGATGACTGCTGCCAGGCAGCAAGTGGGGCCCACAAAGTGCTAAGACAAAGACCACAAATACTGTGCGCTAGCTGCTTCAGCAGAGCGTTGGGCAAAGATCAAAGCAATTTAGCTTCTGCAAAGCTATCCACGGACTATGCAGTACCTACAGAGCTACCCACGATGTTCAAGAAACTAAGAACATAAAATCACCTGTAGCAACTAGCAGTGCATGAAATCAGCTGAAAGCAAAAACCATACGCAGAGTAATAACACACCGATTCAATAGTAAAAATCAAACCAGCACTTGTAGTATGGACACCGAAATTGAGACAGAATATTTAAAGATCAAAGTACTAGAGCCATGTCTTGTACGGTTTGAGAAAGGAGTGCTAGAGTATTACTGCATGCTAGAAGCTAGTAATAGCCTGGAGGGCTACGCTCCTTACAATTGAAGCTATACTAAAAAAATCTGCCGGCTAGGAATAAAAGCTGAAACTCAATCCTAGATTGCTAGCTAGCCTGCGCCTAATCAAAGATAGCTCACAAATAAAATATGCAATAGGAGACCAGCAACTTGGTAGAACAAACTGTGCATGTAGTAGAAATTTTGATAACTTCAGGAGGGAAAAACTTTCTGCTGCGACCTCAGAAAAGATGATCAAATCTGACACGCAAACCGAGATAATGAAACCACATCAGCCCACAATGGCAGAGAAACAGAAAGAATAAACCTGATCAAGCAATTTCCTAGCATGCGCACGATGAACACAGTGGCGGCGGAGAAGAAGAATACGCCTGGAGGAAAGACACCGAAAGTGACCCAATCTCTTGGATTAGTAAAGTGATTTCAGAAAGGGTAACCCTAACCCTAGGGATTGGGGCCCTATTTATAGGCAGCCCAATAGCCTAGGAAAATACCAAAAGACCCTTAGGGTTTTTACAGACACTGAAATAAAATGGAAAAGACCAAAATGCCCTTAGGATATTTTTACAGACTAGACTGACTGATTGTGGGCCTAAAGGCAAAATAGTAAACTCCTAATTACAGATGACTTATCCTTAAGCAGAGCTTTCGTAGCGATTACGGCTTCGCCTCAGAACGGTCCGATCCGAGATCAACGGTTGTCAGTTTTGCGCCGAAACTGACAAAGCGTCCACCGACTTTGCACCAGGTACCCGGATTGGGCTGGCCCGATTCCACAGCTCTCTCAGCTTAGCAATCGCTCGCCGCCCGTGTACTTGAGTCAATCCTGGTCAACAGCCTAGTGGATCCTCTGCTGCTCCAAGCCCACGTACCCAGATTGGGCCAGCCAGACTTCACGGCCCCTCTGTCCGATGGTCACTCGCTGCCCGTGTACTTGAGTCACATGCGGCCCAGACACAACAGGTCTTCTCCTCTCTTCAGTACTCTTTGACTTCCGTTGACAATGACTCATCACATCTGGAGCCATGAGGCCCATACTCTTCAGCATGGCTCCTCAACCAACAATATCTATTGGCGTAAAAGATGATGCTAACAGGTTCTCAAAGTTGTGTATTGAATATCTGAGTATTCGATGCCTATTACAGGGTGATAAAGGGGGTATTTATATGTAAAAACTCTAAGGAAAAGACCTTTTTACCCCACAATTACAACCGACATAATGGAAACTATTTGGTACCCCGAATAGGGCTAAAATAGTAAAATATGTCCGAAGAGGATAGATAAGGCAGACGTCTTGTCAGTCTTGTTGTTTCCCACTATAGAGATGGAGCCTTCGGAGGGTATCTCTGAACTAGGGTTCGGAGGACCCTTCGGCTTGGAAACTTTATCAACTTGGGAACAAGGTTCTATCTTAGAACTGCATAAGTTGTCTTTGTCTCTTGATCTTAAAGATCCTGGGGATGAAGTATTTCCCCCCAATAGTAGCCCCTCAAATACGCTTCTCCAGTTTAACCTGTATAGCAGGAGAGCAGTATATGCAAGAAATATTTTCATACTCAGGGACTTAGAAAAATTGAAGGTATTGTAACCATTCAAGGTGTCTTCAGCATCAGAGTATGTCTGATGGAAGCTTCGATCTTGGACTCCCGTGTGAATGCTTCGTGAGGAAACGAACCGTTGCGGAGACGAAACATCACAGAGAGCCATTAATTTTGAGCTATTACCCTTCAAGTAGCAATTAGGCTTTTAGAAAATAGTAACGGACAAAATTTTAACCGCAGGTTCACACCTTTTTACTTTTTGGCCCCACCCGTCAGCGATAGAAGTCGAACCTGCAATGTGAATGCATATCTGAACCATAGTAACTGGATGCGAAAGGGCTATAAGAAGGGGACTCGAACCTCAGCATAATTTTTTACAGAGCCTTAGTTCTGAGCCCTCTTTCTTCAAACTTCAAGGTATCTCCAATCTCCTGACAAATCAACTGAGGAAAAGCTTCCTCCTTGGTTAGTCGGTGAGTACGGCAGACTCCATCGAGGAAGCAGTGAATGGGAAGTTGGGCCTGGGGATGAGAACTCAGGTCCCTGGTACAGAAGCGACCCCGACGCCTCGGAGCGGAGAGGTGGCGGTCTTCGAGGCCGGGCTAGGACTTCTTGCAATCAGCTTCTTGGCAGAGGTACTAGAAATGTTCCATGTTACCTTGCCGCAATTGTCTCCCAATGCCATAGCCAGACTAGCCATCTTCGAATGGGCCCTTCGGGTGGAAGGGTCCGAAGGGAGGTCAGAGGTCTTTGTGGCTACTCACGAAGCCTCCTGCCAGCCGAAGCCACAGGATGGACCCAGAGACACCAAGGTGTTGATAGCCTTTGGAAGTGTTAACTTCCAACTTCAGAAGGAGTACTCGCAGCCTTTCCCAGCGAAGGCCATCAATGATCGGTGGTACACCAACTAGATCCTCCGATGATTGTACACCGAAGTCGGAGAAGGTTCTAGCCTCGTGGGGCCCCTGCAAGAAATCTAGTACTGGAAGGAAGCTGAAGCCACTCCAGACCCTAGCCTAGTTTCGACGCGGCTGGGGCTGCTTTCTTCGGTGGCCAGCCGCATTAGCATGCGGGACCTCGTGGAGGAATTCATCTCCCTCTGAATCCCTCCTCTCGGAGCGGAGTGGCCGATAGCATTTCAAAATGCTTTGGAAGGAGATATTCGAAGCTTGGGTAAGTCTTCGCACTTCTACATTATCATTGATTAGAAAATAGATAACATACTCAAAAGAATGCTACCTTTTTTTTCATCGGCTTCTTTGGTGCTAGCTCTGTAGCAAATTGTTAGAGCCACAGAACGGGTGCTCGGAGCCCCTACAGAGGCAGAGAAGCAGCGAAGGGTGGAGCTGGTTGGGAGCTGGGAACGCTCCAACCGAGTCTGGAGTGCTCTCGAGATGGAGCCTCCTCCCTTGCCGAACTTTGATTCGATGGGGCTAGCTCCCTAGAAAAGGAAAACACCGCCGAGTCCTCCAAAAGGGTTGCTAAGACCCCCGTCAAGAAGGGGAAGAAGACAGCGAAGCCTCCTCCTCCTACATCTCCGGTATCTTCACCTTCCTCCATGGACATTCAAAGTTCCTCTTTGGAGGAATCAGAATAAAAGGACTCAAACGCCTAGATGGGGAAAGCCCTCGAGAACTATCTGTTGCAAGATGAAGAGGGCGACTCCCAAGCCACAGCTAGAGACCCTCTTCAGGAGGTTGTGGAGGTTGATGTAACAGCCCCCTCCGGACCCGGCGCAGGTGACTTGGAACTAGAGTTAGAAAAGCCTAACTCGCCCGTGGCCGAAGTGGTAGTTACGGAGGTTAGAGCATCGAATGCCGCTGCTCCGGACAAAACTTCGGGGGAGGACCTCGAAGAATACCTTCGAATGTATGAATATCTGGGGGACCCCAAAATTCTCCCTCAAAGCGCGGAAGGAGGTAAGTCTCAGAACATTACCTTAGAATTTCCTGAAAAAGACTATTGTGCAATAAGTATTTAACAAATACCTTGCTTTGTAGATGCTTCGAGGAGCGACGTGGCTACAGACATTGGTGGAGCTTTGGCTTCACTTAGAGTTGAGGCTCCGGTCGAAGTAGTGGCACCGACGACTAACGTTGTCTCGGGTGGAGTAACTCCATCGGAGGTAGCGACGACCAAAGGAGGATCCACTCCGGCTGAAGCAGCAGCTCCAGTTTTCGTACCAGGGAGGGGCAAGAGCACAATAGGCTTCGCCCCCCTTCCCTCTTTGACGACAACATCTTTGTGGAACGACCCTTCAGTGAGCGGTTCAGAGGAAGACCCTGTCGTCGATGACCGTCGGGCCCTGTCTTGGCTACCTCTGCTGACTCCATTCTTGGAGCAGCGAACAGGGCTCCGAACGCTCATGGAACCCTTGGCAGATAACTGCCAAGAGGTTAGGAGCTCTGAGCTGGTTTCCATCCTGAGTGAAGCCAGGGCTCCGGAGCTCGACCTGGCCGTTGAAAGGGCTTCCCTTCAGGTATGCAACATACAACAAGTGTATTCAATTAATGAAATTACTTTGTACTCACTTTTCTTTTTTGCAGCAATTCGTCCTTGCTAGAGCATCAGCGAATTCCAATGAGCTCAAAACTAATCGACTCAAGAGGAAGGTTACCACCCTCTAGTCTATCCTCAAAGGCTCCGAAGACAAAAAACTACAACTGGAGGGGGATCTCCACGAGGAGTGGAGGGCCAGGGCCCTTACGGACGAAGCACTCTGGGTCAAGAAATATAGCAGTGCTACACTCAAGGCTTTGATCCAAGAAATATAAGTCGAGCTTGTGGTTCTTAGGGTCGAGGTTGAGAGGCTTCGGCGAGAAGAGGCGAACTCCAGCGCACAGCTTGTAGAGCTCCAAGACTCACTCAAACAAGCGCTGGCTCAAAAGAGTACTCTACTATCAAGGATAGTCGAGGTATCTGCCTTTGCTTTGGAGCTAACATAGGCTGAGGCGAAGAATGTCGTCGTTGCTGATCAGACTATGGACACCCTCCGGGGTACCCTAGAATACTTTGGTACGATTTTCCCTTCGTCTTTAGTTGCGGCGAGCGAGCCCCTTGAGCGAAAGATAAAGATGATCCAGGCGGCTGAGAAACCATGTTGAAGAATATGGTTTTGATATTCCATATGTGATGAGTGATTGTCAACGGAAGTCAAAGGAAGGGAGATATGAAGACCTGCTGAGTCTGAGGCGCATGTGACTCAGGTACACGGGTAGCGAGCGACGGCCGGGCAGAGGAGCCGTGGAGTCGGGCTGGCCCAATCCGGGTGCATGGCTAGGAGCGGCAGATGATCCACTGGTCTGTTGACTAGGTTTGACTCAGGTACACGGGCGGCGAGCGATTGCCGGGCTGAGGAAGCTGCGGGCTCGGGTCGGCCCAATCCGGGTACCCGGTGCGAAGACAGTGGACGCTTTGTCAGTTTCGGCGCAAAACTGACAATCTATGATTAATTCGTTTTTAGGATATTAATATTTAGTTTTAAGTTTAGAATATTTTTATTTGAGTCAGGTGGCTCCTACGGTGGCTCCTACGACTCATTCAAGCACCACGATAGCTCCACCTTCACAAAGGGCAAGCCAAAAACCAAGTTCTTCATCGAGCTCAAGCAATGAGGAGATCGTGATCAAGAAGGGGAAGGACAAAGATGATCCAGCGGGCCTCGGCTTCACGGCCTTCGGGGAAAAGCCGAAGAGACGCTCGCATCTCAGCCGATGTTGGGACGATGGATCGAACCAGCAGGTTTTGGGAGTAATGGAGTGCAGTGTGCTTTGTATTCTTGGATCATTTGTATTACAACTACAATTGGGGGGGGTATTTATAGGGTGGCCCACTCTAAAGGGTCGGGTTCCCACAACCCCCAACTGCCACTCGGTCTGACATCGGTCAGACACTACATAGTACAGACAAGCACTACATAGTACAGACAGGAAGGTGCGATCTGACAGCGTATCGGCCGTGTCGGGCGCTGCAAGGTCCGCCCGACATGGCACAGGCGATCACGATCTTGTCCCCCCTACGGTCTTGACTTGGTCTTTTCAGCGTACGGCCTCCCTTTCGAACCTCAGCTCCACCCGAAGGGTGGCCTTCGGCGTCCGCCTGGTTACTCTTCCCCCGAGGACCCCTCCGGCACGTCTCGGAGCCTCCGAAGGCCTCCGGCTTCCTCGTTGGGAGGTCCGAGCACCTCCGGCGCAAGGCTTCGGGTCTTCCAGCCATAGCCTTCCTTCGGGGCCATACAGGCCTTCACGCTCCCCTACTGTCATCTGGATTATCTTCCCCAACAGTAGCCCCTCACTTCTTTCCTCTCGATGGTCCTACACAAGAGAGGGTGGAAGCCCATATGATAATTCCGATAATCTTCACAAGGAAATGACTTACGTAGGGATACTGAATCTCACTGCAGGACGGTCCCCGCTCGCCCGTTTCGGAGATGCTTCAGAGCCTCGAAGCATCCTAGAACCCGGGGGCCGAGAGCTGGTTTGGAGGACCTTCGATAGGCTAATCGCTTCTCGCTCCTCCGGAGGAAGAAACTTTGACCAATCGTCTTGACGTCCACGCGGCTTTGACTGCCAGGTTCTAGCGCCCGAGGAACCAAGCTAGTGCGCTACTTGGCGCAGTTAATGCGACGAGCATGCAGGCGATGCGGGGGAGTCGGACCGTCGGAGATGGGCGCACCCGAGGCGCCAATAGTCTTAAATGCGGGCGCCGCATGACCGGCGCGCGCGCACCCAGAGCCAGAAGGTGGACCGGTGGAGACCTTCATGCATAAATAGGCCCTGCTGCTCCAGCCGAGTCCTCTCCTACCCACTCGTTCAATCTCCTAACTTCATCCCTGACGACGAGCCCTTGCTCTCAAGCTTTCGCATTCATCCACCTTCCTCTTGCCATGGCGGGGAAGAGTACTCCCACCGGGGCGGTAGATCCCCGCTTCCTGCAGCGTCAAGTGGCGGCGGTGGTGGCCGCGGCGGCGACCGCTTCAGTCCCGGCAGAGGCGCACGACTCACGGGAGCTCCGTCCCGCTTCAGAGCAGTTTAGGGAGCAGACCCTGGAGCTGGGGCCATCGGCGAGCACCGATGTGTCCATTGAGTAGGTGACTAGGGGCCTCCTTGGTCCCGAATCGCGGGCCAGGAAGTCGGGCCCGGAGTCGGTCCCGGCGCCACGAGAACGGGAGGTCATCGCCTTCGAGGCCTTCTTCGATGCGGGGCTAGGGTTCATCGCTTCGGAGCTCCTTGCCGGGGTGCTAGACACCTTCCACCTGGTGCTCCTGCAACTGTCCCCGAACGCCGTGGCCCGCCTCGCCGTCTTTGAGTGGGCCATGCGCGCTGAGGGCTGCGGAGGCAGGGCGGAGGTCTTCGCGCAAATGCATGAAGCCCTCTACCAGCTGAAGAAGAAAGACGGCGGGGTGCTGGCCTTCGGGAGCATCAACTTCCAGTTCCAGAGGAGGCACGTGGACTCCTTCCCGACGAAGGCCATCAATGAGCGGTGGTACTCGAAGTGGGTGAACCGCTGGTTCTATGTCCGGGTGGGGCTCACCTCCGGGCTAGCCGGGCCCCTGCGCCACATATGGTTCCGGAGGGAGGCCCGCGTCGATGCCAGCGCCGATTCGGTCTCCGCCAGGATCCAGCTCCTTCAAATCGCCGCTCGCCGAATGAGCATGCGGGACCTGACGGAGGAGTTCGTGGCCCTCGAGATCCCGCCGTTGAAGGAGGAGTGGCCGGCGACGCTTCAGAGCAACCAAGATGGGGCAACGTCAACGGAGTTTTCCCGTCAGCTTGGTAAGCGTATGCATTTTCTTTGGCTCCGCTTGCTATTATTGTGCTCGGAGGGGGCTTGATCCTGACCTTCGAATACAGGGTCGCTCATCGGCAAGAGGCCTGAGGAGGTGGCCCAAACGGCGGAGAGGATCCTCGGGGCTCCTACCCCGGCCGAGTACAAACGGCGGGTGGAGCTCGTGGGGTCTTGGGGATGGTACAACCGCGTGTGGGGCGCGCTCGAGATGGACGAGCTCCGGGAAGCAGCAGCCAACGCCGAAGCTCTCGGAGCCCGAGTGCTCCTGCTGGAGCGGACCGGAGCGGACCTCCTGGCTCAGAACGAGGAGGTGACCGAAGCGCTCGCCTAGGGGGAAAAGACGGCGGTGGACACAGTGGCGTCTCTCCGGAGGGTGCTGGCGCACTACGGCACCGGATGCATGGCCTTCGACGTTGCCCGGGAGCCCCTTGGCCGTCGGCTAAAGTTCGTCCAGTCCGCCATCCGCCAGATAAGCCTCACCATGTCAAAGTATGGTGAGGTATCAGCCCGGGTAGCCGCCTTCGGGATCCTCCGGCATCTTGAGCTGTCCGGCCTCCCCCTTCCTTTGCCTTCGAGCTCACATCCCGTCGCCTTCGGGGGGAGCCACCTCTGGTCGCCGAGTCCGGCGGTGGCTCAGTCTTGGAGAGCGCTCAAGGCGACCTGGTAAGCCGAGGGCCCCAAGGCGATCAAGGCTTGGTTGGAGGAAGCCCTTCGTTCCAGTGAACCTCCGGCGTCCTCGAAGCCTTCGGCCACGGCACAGCAACCAGACCCGAAGGTGTAATTCCTTTAGGATCCCTGCGCTGCACATCTTGTAATAGTTTTAGAAACTTATCTATGCAATTAATAAAAAGTACTTGCTTTCCGGGGATTATTCAGGGTGTCTATGCCTGCGATTGCGATATTGAGGTACTCAAGCCTGACGATGCTCTTCGGCTCCGATGGGCTATTCTCGAAGCCTTGAGAGTGAATCGGCCCGCACGCTTCGTCCTTCCCCAAGGTAGCGACGGGTATGAGGACCCCGAAATTCTTCAAGGGGTTCTGAGCCTAGTTAAGGAAGAAGAGAAAGAGCCCCAAGCTCCGTCTTCATCTCCCGAACCGGTGGATTGGTTCGACATGGAAGTTGGTCCAGGCGGAGCATCGTCTGGGGGCAAAGGTTTGCGTAGCTGGGCTCAATTGCAGGAAGACCAGAGGACTCTTCACGCCCAGAGGAAGGAGGAGAAAAGGCAGAAGAGGAAAGAGAAGTCTACGCACGCAGCGCCGGAGCCTCGGACTAGGGCGGGCTCCGGCCCAGATGACTGTTCAGATCGAAGAGGCTTCTGGTTCCTGCTTGGTTTAGATGAAAACTTCTCTTGATCTCTTGCTTTTGATTTGCGACAAACACTGTATATTGCATGTTGTACTGACGATGCACATAATCGAAGCCTTCCCCCTTGCTCCTTCCCCCCCCCCTCCGTCGCGGGTAGACGGCTTGTTGACTGGGCGCGAACAATAGTGAGGAAGGCAGAGGGATGAAGTTTTATCGAACGGGGGGCTCGGGGCCCGAATCGAGGGTGCGTCGAGCCGGAGCTCAGAACCCAGCCGTAGGGTGCGTTGAGCCGGAGCTCGGAACCCGAACGTATGGTGCGTCGAGCCGGAGCTCGGGACCCGATTGTAGGGTGCGTCGAGCCGGAGCTCGGAACCTGATTGTAGGGTGCGTCGAGCCGGAGCTCGGAACCCGAACGTAGGGTGCGTCGAGCCGGAGCTCGGAACCCAATTGTAGGGTGCGTCGAGCCAGAGCTCGGAACCCGATTGTAGGGTGCGTCGTGCCGGAGCTTGGAAACAAAACGTAGGGTGCGTCGAGCCGGAGCTCGGAACCCAATTGTACGATGCGTCGAGCCGGAGCTCGGAACCCGAACGTAGGGTGCGTCGAGCCGGAGCTCGGAACCCGAACGTGGGGTGCGTCGAGCTGGAGCTCGGAACCTGAACGTGGGGTGCGTCGAGCCGGAGCTCGGAACCCGAATGTCTGGCGAAAAGAACGATGGCTAGATACTGAAGAGGGTACTTTGACCAGAACGTGTGCCTGATAATATTAGAGGATGGCAAATTGTGTACAACAGTGGGCGACATCGACCATCACCGGTAGATATTTATAGAATTATGCAAAATAGCGCTTCAGGTGTTCGTCGTGCCAGGTGTGCTTTAGGTCTTCGCCTTCTAAGGTGGCCAGACGGTAGGAGCCGGGCCGCCCGGAGCTTGTCACGATGTACGGACCTTCCCACTTGTTGCCGAGTTTCGTCGGTGCGTCCACTGCGCACAAGACGAGGTGTCCGGGCTGGAACTCACTGCGCTTGACCTTGGGGTCGTACCACTCCTTCGTCTGCTGTTGGTATTGTGAGAGGTTAGCGACGGCTCGGAGCCATGTATCCTCTGTGAGATCGAGGGAGATGGCGCGTTCTTGATCACTCTCGGGCGACGTGACTCGCATCAAGCTAGCCCGGATCTCCGTTGGGGTCATTGCTTTATCACCGAAGAGGAGCTGAAACGGGGTAAATCCGGTGGCACGGGAGGGTGTAGTCCGAATGGAACACAAGATCTTCGGGAGCTCTTCAGGCCACAATCCCTTAGCTAATCCAACGATACGTTTGTTAATGCCAGAGAGTATGTGTCCGTTAGCCCGCTCAACCGCCCCATTTGACTGAGGGTGCCGAACTGCTGTGAAGCAGAGTTGGACTCCCAATTCTTCGCAGAATGCTTTGAAAGCCCCAGCGTCGAACTGCGTGCCATTGTCCAGCGTGAGCTTCTTGGGCACTCCGAAGCGGCAGACGATATTCTACCAGAAGAATTTCTTGACACTTCAGGAGGTGATGGAAGTCAGCAGCTCGGCCTCGACCCACTTGGAGAAATACACAACGGCGACGACCGCAAAGCGCAGATTGCCTCTTGCCTAGGGAACGACCCAATGAGGTCCATGCCCTAGCGAGCCAGAGGCCACACAGGTGGGATGAGCTGCAGGCTGACCGGAGGCTTGTGACTCCGTCGCCCCATCCATTGGCACCCTTGGCAGGTACGTACCAGGTCTTCAGCATTGGCAGAGATTGTCGGCCAGTACACGCCTTGCCGGAGGGCCTTCCTGGCGAGTGCCCGAGGTGATAAATGGCTGCCGCATAGCCCCTCGTGGATTTCTCGAAGCATGGCCGTCCCGTCCGAGCGAGAGATGCATCGGAGCAGCGGGGAACATACCCCTGACTTGTACAAGATGCCGTCAATGACTTGGAAAGACCTGGCGCGGATTTGGAGCCGCACTTGATCCGGACTGGGTCGGTCGTCCATGTCGCCGCCGAGTGCTCGTAGAATGGGCTCCCACCAATTGTTGCTGACCGTGGAGAGAACTGGGGCTGGCCGAGGCAACGCTGGTGGTTCGGCTGGTGCAGAGGTTGATGCCTCATCGCGGAGGAGCACCGAAGGTTGGGTAAGTTCTTCAAAGAAGGCGCCCAGCGGCATGGCCTGGCCACCGGCTCCGGCTTTAGCGAGGGCGTCGGCTTGGCAGTTTTCACTTCTTGGGATGCTTTGAATGGAGATCCCCTTAAAGGATGCTTCAAATTTCCGAATGGCTTCGAGGTAGGAGGCGAGGTCTGGGTGCTGAGCCTAGAAACTCTTGTCTATATGCCCGACGACGACTTGAGAATCGCTCTTGACCACGATGCGGCTGGCTCCGAGCGCATGCGCCTTGCGGAGACCCAGTAGGACTCCTTCATACTCGGCGATATTGTTGGTAGCCTTGAAGTTTAGCTGAGCAGAGTACGAGGCCCGCTGGCCAGAGGGGGAGACAATAACTGCTTCGCCTCCAGCCCCTGAAGCTTGGTAGGCACCATCTGAATAGATGGTCCAGACTCCTTCGCCTACCTCGGTACCGGCGCGATCAGCTGCGGACGTCCATTCAGCAACGAAGTCAGCGAGGATTTGAGACTTGATGGTAGTTCGGGCAATGAAGGAGATCCCGAATGGGGCCAGTTCTACCGCCCACTTCTCGATGCGGCCGGTGGCATCCTTGTTTCGGAACATGTCGCCCAGCGGGTATGCGGTTGGGATAATGATATCATGAGCCAGGAAGTAGTGCCGAAGCTTCTGGGACGCCATGACAAGAGCGTATTCCACCTTCTCGAGCTCGGAATACCGTGTTTTCGCTTCGGATACGAAGTAGACGGGGCGCTGAACCAACTTTCTGCCGAGTTCTTCTTCTTGGATCAGGGCCACGCTTGCCGCGCTGCCAGAGGCGGCGAGGTAGACCAGAAGAGGACTATTGGCTCGGGGCGTAGCGAGGGCTACGAGGCCAGAGAGGTAGTCCTTTATTTGATCAAAGCAGTCCTGACATTCGGGGGTCCATTCGACATTTTAGAGCCCCATAGTGCCTTGAAGATGGGCAAGCTTTTTTCAGCCAATCTTGCCAGAAACCGGCCAAGAGCGGCTAAGCGCTCGGCTAGCTTCTGCGCTTGCTTCAGGTTCTGAGGAGGGGACATATTCTACAACACGCTGACTTGCGTTGGACTGGCTTCGATACCTCGGCTGGAAACCAGATATCCGAGCAGCTTCCCAGCGCGTGCTCCGAAGACGCACTTCTCTGGATTAAGGCAGATTCCACACCGCCGAAGGCTATCAAAGGTCTCGGCTATGTCCGCACTATGGCAATCCTTGGTGGTACTTTTAATGTCAATATCATCCATATATGCTTCGATGTTGCGACCTATCTGATGGCCCAAAGCCTTGGATATTAGTCTTGAAAAGGTGGCCCCAGCGTTGCGGAGGCTGAAAGGCATTCGAACACAGCAAAATACTCCTGAGGGGGTAACGAAGCTTGTCTTGACTTGATCTTCAGGCTTCATCCAGATCTGGTGGTATCCCGAATAAGCGTCGAGGAAACTGAGGAGCTCAGCACCGGCAGTGGAATCGACTAGCTGATCAATGCGAGGCATGGGGTAGGGGTCACAGGGGCAAGCTTTATTCAGAGAGGTGAAATCGATACACATACGCCACTTGCCAGATGTTTTCTACTAGACAAACACTGGATTAGACAACCACTCAATGTGACTCACTTCTCGAATGACCCCCGCTCGAAGCAGCTTCTCAGTCTCGGCCTTGGCAAGCTCGGCCCGCTCGATGGAGAGTTTCCGGAGCCCCTGGCGCACCGGCCGAGCCTTTGGGTCAACCGCCAGTGAATGCTCAATGATTGAGCGGTCAACGCTCGGGATATCTTCATCGGACATTGGAGTTGTCAAGCACATTTTCAGCTATCTTACCTATGCACGTGATCTTGGTCTTTACTATTCAGCATCATCATCTCTTGAGTTATCTGGCTTTTCCAATGCTGATTTTGGTGGGTGCCAACTGGATCGCAAATCGACTTCCGATACTTGGCAGTTTCTTGGTTCTTCGCTTGTCTCTTGGTCTTCTCAAAAACAATCTGGAGTTGCGCTTTCTACCATAGAGGCTGAGTATGTAGCTGCTGTTCACAGTTTGTTTGGATAATTTCCACCTTGAGATATTTTGGGTTGTTTTTCCCTGCCAGAGTAACTTTGTTTTGTGATAGCACTAGCATGATTAGTGTAGGGAAAACCCATGTCTTCATTCAAAAACCAACCATATTGATGTCCGCTTTCACTTTCTAAGGGATCAATATGAGAAAGGTGTCATTGACCTTGTTCATGTTGATACCCATCATCAGTTGGCTGACATTCTCACCAAACCCCTAGATCAGTCTACTTTTGAGCATTTGCGAGGGGATTTAGGAGTTGTGTATCCTTTTTAGGATATTTTGAGTCGGTTTTCTTTCTTCTTTACTCTTTCTTGAGTCTTTTCGTGTGAGTTCATACCATGCACATTAACATATCACACTTTGAGCTTGCTTCTGTTATATGACTGAATTGCTTTACTTATTCTAGCTAGTATATGCTTTTGAATACCTATCGATGATCATGCTTTGCTTCAGTTCACATGATATATCTCATATCTATCGTATGCATTGCTTGTGGTAACTAGCATGTGTAGGTTGAATGCTTTTGCTATCTTTTACATGCCTGGTAGCTAGTTCCTTACTTAGATGCAGATATGCAACTTGGACATCTATATGCTTTAACATGGAAAATATGCTATAAAATGATAAAAATCAGAAAAATGAAAAATCCATGCCTTTTATGCTTAATTGAAAAGATCCAAGTGGGTTTGTTGTGTAGCATTGCATTGTTCTGGACTGCTTACCATAGCACTTTGGTATGAACTAGGACAGTGTAATGTATGCCGAGACCAACGTCTTAAGCTTCTGATGGACCAGTTCTGGCCTAGGCTTGACTTGGTCGGTTAGCATAAGGTTGACATGCAAATAACCCCTGGCAAAAATGAAAAAGGAAAAGGAAAAGCCTGAAAATTAAAAAGATAACATGCTTGCTAAAGCTCTTTGCTTTGGACAATGCTTATCTTGGTAGAAATCAGCTAGCCTTTGCATCTCATGTTTTACCATGCTTTTATTTGCAAAAATCTAAAAATGTGTGCTAATGACTTTCTTTGGATATCATCTATTTCACTGATCATGCCATGTGTCTTAGACAATATTTTATGTTATACTTGCTAGATGTTGTAATAGCAGATAATCATATCTGAGAAGCATGCTTTTTACACTCCACTTGCACCCTAGTTGCCTTCATTGCATATTTTGAGGGGGAGTTGCATTTCAGGGGGAGTTTGAGTCTGTGTCTCTTTTGAGTGCATTTAGTCTCACTTGATGAGTCCAATTGTCAACAAGGGGGAGAAATTTTGGGTTACTTGATCTTTTAGAAGAGTTTAGGTGGAGTTTTAGCTTCCTCTAGGATTTGTTTCAGGGGGAGTTTTAGTCTCTTTTGCCTTTACTCTTTGGATATCCTTGTTGATAGTTCTGAGATTGCACTCGTTTGAGTTTTTATTCTTGGTTAACCATAATTACCGTTTTCTGGTTTTTGTTCGGCTTTTGGTTATTAGGGTCAAACATTTTATTTTATTTTCTTCTTTTTGTCTTCTTGTGTTTTGTTTTCGTGTTTCCACGTGTTTTGTAGGTTTCGAAGAGTTGCTGAAGAGGGTGTTGACACTGTACTCATTAAGGGAGAGATTGAGGAGCCATGATGAAGATCATGGGCCTCATGGCTCCATAAGTGATGAGTGATTGTCAACGGATGTCAAAGAGAGAAGAGAAGAGGAGAGAAGATGAGACCTGCCGTGTCTGGGTTGCGTGTGACTCAGGTACACGTGCGGCGAGCAACTACCGGGCAAAGGGGCTGCGAAGTTGGGCCGGCCCAATCCGAGTACATGCGCTAGGAGCGGTAGGGGATCCACTGGTCTGTTAATCGGGATTGACTCATGTACATGGGCGGTGAGCGATTGCCGGGCTGAGGGAACCGCAGAATTGGGTCAGCCCAATCCGGGTACCCGGTGTGAAGACGGTGGACGCTTTGTCTGTTTCGGTGCAAAATCGACGCCCAATCCAGACCGTTGATCTATGATCGAGCCGTCCTAAAGCGAAGTCGTAGTTGCTACGAAAGCTCCGCATCAGGACGAGTTATCTTTATTTAGGATTTTACTATTTTGCCTTTTAGGCCCACAGTGTGTTGGTTGAGTTTGTAAAAATCCTAAGGGCATGTTGGTCCTTTTCATTTTTATTTCAGCGTTTGTTTAAACCCTAAGGGTATTTTTTGTTTTTCCTAGTTTATTGGGCTGCCTATAAATAGGGCCCCAATCCCTAGGGTTAGGGTTAACTCAATCAATTGAAAAAATCTGAGTTCAACCACTTTTAGCCTTTCCTCTACATTTGTTCATCTCTAACATCAGCCGCTACACTGTTCTTGCGATTCAATCCACTACGGCAGAGTTTTGTCTGATGGCGCATGGCATCGGGAGCTGGAGGACTTGACACGCATTAGAGCTAGCAGGCACAATAGCGTGAGCAGACACGTGCAGTGCCAGAATCCCTTGCGTGCTGAAGCAGCGCTCCAGGGTGACGTAATCACACGCATGGAGAACCGCCCCGGTTTTCTCTAGGATTTCTCTCCAGCGCTGGTTTTTCTTGATCGGTCAGCAGAAACCAGTAAGGCGCGTCATTTGAGAGGGCCTCGGTGCTCGAGTGGTGTGCAGCTGTTTTCCGAGAGTTGTTTATCCTTCCTGTTGTGTTGCGACGCGTGGCTTGGAGGCTGCCCTTCACATCGGTGGCATGTTGGAGCAGCCCCTGCTTGGCCTATGGTGCTCCAATAAATCAAGGGCGCGTGGAGCTCTGGTCTTCACTACAGCGAGGCCTACGTGTGAAGCAGCCCTCGGCAGAAGCAACGTGTAGTGCATAGGGGTCTAGAGGCGGCGCAAACTTCGCCGTCGTTGGCTTCGCCGGGCCAAAGCAGGCTTCGATGAGCAGAAGCTCTGGCCTCGCTACGACTTCATTGTGGCTTCACTAAAGCAGGCTTTGGGGTCTACAGGCGTAGGCTTCGGCCAGTGCTGAATAGGAGACAACTTTGAACAGTAAACTTCCTCCTCGATCTGCGTGAACTAGCATTTAATTTCTCGAGAGATTTAGTTGCTGCAAGGATTTTTATTTCAAATTGCACTAGGATTGACCGTTGATATGTTTCCATATTATTAGTACATGGTTCACTTGTATGTGAAATCTTTCATCTGCAATTGTTTAGATTGGTGAAATGCCTTTGAGTTGAATGTGCTGTTGATCTGCCTTGTAACACTTTGTTGGTGTCTTTTCGATTAGGACACCGGTTGTTTTTAGGCTAGATTATTCTCACTGTTTTTGATCTGTATGTTTCCGTTGATTATCTGTCGATGTGCGTTGGGTGTTGGGAGATGGCCATTTAATTCGAAAGAATTTTTAGGCGCCTATTCACCTTGCCTCTGGTCGCTACTCTCGGTCCTACATAGGCCATGGGGCCGATGACCACACCCGCGCTATTGGGATGAACACTCTATCGCCGATAGGATACCATCTTTGTGAATCAAGGCAAATGGGCACCTCTCGTACGGAGATAGGATATAGCATGGAAACAAACATAACCTATCAGCTTGTACTCTGATAAATACCAAACTCAGCATGCTAAATAACATATTCATATCATTAAGTCACCATAACTACAAGAACAAACCTTACCGAGAAAGGAGCTAATCACGATAAATCAAAAACACTTCAACACATTAGGCATACTTTATTTAGATGAATGGTACATAGCATGAACAAGATACAATAGATCAAGATGTTAGACTTAACCGATGAAGCCTTAAACTATGACGTCTAATTCACACCTCAAGAGATCGATACGACGCAACCTTGAAAAACACAAACCTTAATTGATGTGACCGTCGAGGTGGCAGGACTCACCTCTTTGCTAGAGATTAAGACAATGCAGTCCACTTCCA